>CAJDSM010015647.1:0-19398 GCA_903981925.1 Ostrea lurida
TGACCATTAGAAATACCTCAAGATTAAAAATAAAAAGATAAATTTGTTAGCTCAAACGTGTCTATATCCCTTTTCAGCATTTCTTTCTGTTTTTACAAATACAATGTGCCAATGACTCTGACCTCAAACAAATTATTTGCGAATGCAAATCGTTTGCATATTATCCTAGCTAAGGAACGTCCTCGTCAAACATAACATCTTATAACATGCTTTAAAGTTTTTTCACCTTAGTACCTTTATTCATGGTCCTCACACGCATTCCAAGTTTCAAACGTATAATCTGTATTCATTAGTTGCAAACAGGGAAATATTTCGCTTTTATTTATCAGTGTCCTTATGTATGGTGAAAACAAATAATTTTCTGCAACTATAAAGACTACAGGACAGAAAAAAATCTATATATTTTTTCTGCTTCTCTTATCCATAGGCGTATGTGTACTGATTTCGATTATTGCCGTCAATATAGATATTTTTCTTTCATAAAACTGGGAATTTTTACTGATTGGCTACAAGAGAGAGAGAGAGAGAGAGAGAGAGAGAGAGAGAGAGAGAGAGAGAGGAGAGAGAGAGAGAGAGAGAGAGAGAGAGAGGCTATCTTACGTTTTACTTTCTTGTTCTCCTGTATATAGAAAATAATAATATCTTAATATTTGGTTTGAAAGCTTTAATTCAATAAAAGTAAAGTTTTATTATTTCATATAACAACAATACACAACCTTTTGTGGAGAGATCTTCGTATTGATTTCCAGTTTCCCTCTCTTTTAATTCTTCATACACACTTCTAAAAGATATGCATTTAGATTTATATCACATTATTTGAAAAAAGGAAAATACAATAATCAAAACTATCGACAACAAAATAAAACAAAAACTCATAACCTTATAATTGGTCTGATTAAGTTACTACACACAAATGTCATGCTTTTGTATTTATGAGATATTATATTTCTATTTAGACATAGGAGATACACATCTCTTGCTTTTATTTAATAAAACATGGGAAATGGGTTGAAGTTGATCTAGTAATAAATCATTCACTAACGTATTTTCTAACAACATTCATTACTTCTTTTCTTTTCATGTTTGAATACCGAATATTTTCTTAAAACAGTTCTAAAGTAAACTTGGTTTGTTACATTGAAATAAATAACCGGTTTGATTTTGAAGTGACGTTAGATTTTGTGAAGCAATTAATGATAAAAATTCATTTCAATGATCCTACAATCTGCTATTGACTGTTAAATCAATGCAATCATTCATATTTGTCAGGGTTAGGGTTAACCTAACTCAACCCTATCATTTGAATTGTATAACTCCGATAATAGAATAAGTGTGTGTGTAAAATACGATCATTGCCATCGCATATTTCATGTATCTGGTTCGTAGCACTATACACTGTTGCACACCAAACTAAAACAAGCGTTTGCATCCCTAATTGATTCAACGAAAATGATTACATATGTAACCATACACAAACATAACTTCTGTTGCCCTAAGCCATCGTTGATTACTGTTGTCATGCATTGGGTCAGTGGTAGGTGACATGAACATACACCAGCGTTAACTGACATCGTCCTATACATTGCATATGTTTTAATTAACAGCGTCACACACTAACGTTAAGTATAGTTACCATACATCAGGATTCACTCATATCGTCATACACTAGCGCTAACTGCATATCCTAGACCAAATACAGCATCGCTATCGACGATATCGACAATAACGTGACGATTTCGTGTCGATATCGACTTCTTGCGACGTTATTATTTCATCATATAAAATTGGCGAAAGTAACAAGTATTCAAACGTAATCATAGTCCAAATAAACAGCATAACAAAAAGTTCGTAGTGTAGGGCAATTCACGGATCCTTCGACGAAAGCGAAGGCAGGACAGGTGCCTATGGGAGGAGATAGTCATTCTATCTGCTTGACCGGTTCCACCCCACCGTGGAGCCTGTAGTCGAAACTAAGAGAGGTAAATCGGGTTTACGCGTCGATCAAAATTTCTTAGGATTATGTGAAAATATGATCAGTCTAACCATATAGGGGTATGCCATCCAGTCTCAACTCATATGATAATTAGTGATAATTTGTTAATCGCAACAAGGTCCATTATAGCGACCGTAGAATTAGCGAAATGATGAACTTTAAAACGAAGGATTCGTTATAACCCTGCACATCAACTTTTTGGTTAGTAGTTGGCGTCGCTTTTAAAAATCATCCATACTCAATGGCTGCCCTTGCGTATTGAATCAACTGAGAGACGTAACAACCATAAGCTGGTGGATAATGGTACAATTACTACACAAAAAGGAAGTTGACTAATTGAAAAGTCAAAGCATCAACGTTATCATATAATGTAGTTGGTCAGTCTGCATTAGGGTCAATATTAAGTAAAATATCCAAATATGAAGCACTATCTGTCAAATTCTGTGGTGTCCCTTTATTTTCAAGTTCGTCAGGATAATATCAAATGGAGCATAAATTTGTGAAAAATTATAATTGTTAATTGATAAGACATCGAAGGACATGTCAATATTTTTTGTTTTTATCCCGAAATTAAACTTGCGAATGGAATAAAGTAAGATTTATTTAAACCAGATCTAGAGACAAAAATTAAGCCTAGCCTGAATTATCACTGTGTGTCAGGCATCCATACTAAATATGTCTACAAACAATCAACAAGCGACAAGCGTTTCTTTAGTCCCAAATTCGGCTCTAATTCACAATTTTGTTTATTGATGTACATGTATGTTCTAAACTCAGTATCTTGTAGTAAACAGTAGCAACTGCAGTTCTGGTTATTTTCTGTCGACGGCACCATGTGTGTAAACTCCGCAGATCTACAGCTGTTTGTAATGTGTATTTTTATTTTGGTAGTATTGCTGATAAATTTTCATCGGAAAATTTACGCTAACACAGCCACCATAGTCTTGTTGCTGAAGTGTGCCTAAACAAGATTTGTCGTTTGATTTGTTTTGGAGTTTGATGGACATCTAATAATAGCTTTAAAACTCAAGAGATCACACACTCGAATTGAAGCACACTTAAAGTGGAGAACTACTAAACACTTTGACTTCTTTTGGTTTGCGGGATCATTTTAGCATTGGAAATCTTTATTAGGCCAAAACTTATCATGAAAGGAAATCTCGGTGTTTCATGCCGCGGACTGCAGTACGTCCATCACCTCCCATATTAAACACAAGCACTTTACAGTTGATCGTGCTTGTTGTTGGGTGTTTGACGTCCTGTCGACATTTTCTCAATCCCATTACTAGATGCAGGTGAAGTGCCAGATTTAGATATATGCTTAGCGCGTAGGACCTTTATTAGCAGTGAAGGTTAATTGACATGCTGTTTTCTGGTCATTATCTGAAAGACACATAATTCTTCTAAATGCTGACAGTTTAGTAACGAAAAAATCGCTACATAAGTTTACGTATTTGGTTTGACGTGGTCATGGACATGCGTCATTCATATTCACGACCTCCAGGTTGCCACGAGAACGTTCTTCGTTCTGAGCTATGACGACCGGTATTGTGCTTAATCACTAACGTTTTTAACTGTTTTTTTTGTTATTTTAGCATGTGAGACGGATTAAATAATTCATGATTAAAGCAATTTTAGTTCAACAAACACATGAGAAGTCTTCTAAATCACTTCAAAACAAAACTTGGTTCACTGGCAGTAATTGGTATTCATACGTTAACAACATTTATATGTTCAAAGTTATGATTAAATTCGTGCTTACCTTTCTCCCTGCACATTTTGCACTGAAAAATACAAATAAGAATAAAATGGAAGAAAAAATATTTTTTTTGAAAATTGTATGCTCCTGAATTAGATAATAACCCGATAAATCGATTTCCATTCCTAGGCACCTGGTCCTACTTCAGAGTTTACAGGGGTGCGTGTTTGTCCAACTCTTGTTTCGTATTCTAGTTCGGGACTTAAAGATTGATCACTATTCGTTATCTTTGCCTTCGTACTTGGTAACGCCGTATTGACATCAACTCAGTAAGTAATTACATATAGAAAAATGAAAATCATATTTTTTTTTTGTTTCCTCAGAAATAGAATTAAAATGAGGTAAATCTTGTTGGTAAAACATTGAAAACTGTGGGGAAAAACTAACTACCCCGCTAATCAATCTCTTGATATGGCGCTTAGTAAATTATTCTTAGACATTTTCACTTGCCGGCTGTAAGAAGATTTTGTTTTCAACACTAAAAAAACCCCGTCGTGAATATCTAACAGAAACAAAAGGATAACACATGTGTATACGGGGTCAAAATAGTTCCTCAGTACCCCTTTCTAGTTTGATAAGGCGATTTTAAAATGGGCGGTCATTCAAATGAGATTGCAAGTATCCAGGTCTCATGTTGCACCCATGCCTGCTCAAAGGCAGTAGAGCAAAGTCCTAAATTGTGAAGCCCTTCACCGGCAATGGTGACTTCTTCATTTGAGTGAACAATTTTCATACATAATAATAATGACCTTTATTTAAACAAGATTGCATAATTAGTTTATAAAAACTAGTTTACATTGTGGTCCTGAATTTAAACATATATACATGTAAATCATACACCACAACACCATGAACTTATCATACATATTCTATATACAGATAAGAACTAGCTTGAGTATTATCGAGTATCAAAATAATGTTAAAGGTAATACGGGATGTTAAACATTATATGATCCTTCGAAGTATTTGGCTCCAGTCTTTGGCACTACATTATTCACTTTTATAAAGTTTTACTTTCATGTTTTGGGTTTCCAACATTTCGGTTTGAGGATCACTGAAGAGACATAATCTGTTGCATCAAAATTGGTACAGTACATAATTTATATAATAATGATAATAATTATTAACAAGATTAACAAACATTATATTATTATATAGACTGAATGTGTATGTGTGTGCGTGCGTGTGAGTGTTTGTGTGAGTAAATGGAAAAAAACAACCCTATTCATTGTTAATATTGATTCTAATGCAATTGTATTGTACAAGTTAATTTTTGCATTGGATTAATGCACTGAGATTTGAGGTGGTTAAATGAACGTTAACGAGATGGGAAGCTTTCGAATGTGACGTCATAATGCCGTGATGCAAAAACATAACGAGATGGGAAGCTTTCGATTGTGAACTCATAATGCCGTGACGCAAAAATATAAACGTCAAGCGTAGATATTTCATAAACAAAATAGCAAACCAAATGTAAACATAGGCAAATTGCATTAGAATGGGAATAACTACCTTCTCATTTGTGATTTGCGACGGTTAATGCTGATTTAACGTTTGCAAACATCCGTTTTAACGGCTCCGCTTACGCGTCGTCGGTAAAACTCAGTTTGCAACCGTTAAATCAGCATTAACGGTCGCAAATCACAAATGAGAAGATAGTTATTCCCTAATTTACATGTTTCTGATTGTGAAAAAAAATACAAATCAAAAAAAAATTATTAACAGGGTTTTGTTTTCAAAAAGAAAGTTTTGAATATCTAACAGAGACGTAGACAAGCAAATATAAGCTGGACAATTATTTCAAGATAAATTACGTAATTCGAAAGTTTTTGGAACAGACGAGGTAAATCTTAATTTATGGTGTTAAGAACTTGTAGCATATTAATCGCTGACATGTTTTCAAAACTACATCATATGGAATGGGTTTGTATTCATCCGAAAATATCATTCCTACGTATACGCAAAAGAAAGGTATCACAACCTGATCTAAATCAAGAATTATTGCTTCTTTACCCATACACTATATTTGATTAGTACTCCTGACGAATGAACAAGTACCTTAAACAATGTCTTGTTCACAAGAATTTTATTGGGTATTGCACTGGACAGTTGTTCCGTAGATGGAAGTTATAGATACTATTACGCTTGATGCAATTACTTACCTGCCAAAGGTATCTTGAATCCATCTTTAGCTAAATCAGCTGCTTTTACATCTTCGTCTCTATAAAGCATCCAATATAAATAGTTAGCACATCTCTATCGCATTTAATGGGAATGCCAATCATTTTACCATAATTCAAATATGTTTAGATTTAAGTTTTGGTATTGATAAGACAGTCTTTCCTGTGGAAATGAAGACGTGCTACTATGTACACACAACTTCTCAACTGTTCACCATCCTTCTATTCTACATAGTTTGTGAAACTAAATTGTAAGCTGACCAGCAATGGTAAAAGTGTTGAAAGATAGAGATATAATACGTTGGTCAACATGGTCTAATTTCACTATTTATTCTAAGCACAGCAACTATCTCTCTTTTTTAGTTTTTTGCTTTAAATGCATGTTACGCCCATTCAAATTTCTCTCTAACATATTGGAATGATGAGAGTTGCAGGTGAAGAGTCCCCGACTTTGACATATGCTTAATGATCCAATTCGTGGAATATAATGTTCTTTATACGATATCAACATCTTCCGTAGAAGTATCCGAATGCTCAAGATTTTCCCGTACGATGGCGGGTCTTGTATGGTGGAACAACTCTAACCTTTGTTGAACTTTAGTTCACAACCGCAGAGTAAGGGAATCGAACTGAAGACGACCGTGCAAGATTGCGTAATAATCTGGGCGTGTAAGCTAAACATGCTTCTACTGATAGCTATGCATTTCTCTTATGCATTACCGACAGACATACGAAGAGCAAAGTTGTATTATATAATGAAAATGTAAAGATAACGAACAGCAATCAATTTCTTACATTTTGTAAAATCATATCCGTCTTGATATTTGTACTGGTTAAATAGATATTTTTCAAAAATAGGGTTGCTCAAGATATTCATTGATAGTATACTCTAAGACACATGCATTTGTTATTATGATCATGATATCATTTAATTTTATTTCACGTGATCACCTAGCGCCGATTCTCATTGGTTGAAACACCTCTTAAGAATTGAGGTGATTTTTCAATCACGTACCTGAACAACAAGTAAAGTCTAATGAACATTATTTTGTTGTTGTAATATAAAATTAAACGATAAAAAATGAATCTTATAATTTTTCGAGTGATATGCAGGTTATCACCGAGATTTTAGACGGTAAAACTTTTCATCAATGCGGTTTTACCGTCTAAAATTCGGTGATACCTGCATCACCCGAAAAAATATAAGATTCATTTCTTATGTACACAATGTCCACAACTATTGATAATCAATTGTATGGAATATGTGTTAAATCTGTTCATATTTTAAAATCAACTCAAGACGTTTTGCTGTGGTCATTACATCCATTTTCCACACATAGATTGTAGTAACCATTTAACACATGGGCTATTTGAAGGATATGTAGTTATGTGTGACATGAACAGCTTCACAGAACGTTAACAAATGTTTTGAAACATTCACTTAATTTCTGTTTTCATTTTTGAGACACCTTCTTTGTTCTTTTCAATTGAATAGCGCATTCAGAAACATGGAAAATTGAGCTCTTACAAGAAATAGAATATAAACATCCAACATCGATACATAAAATTGGTGTAATAAGTAATTTTAGTGTAACTTACTTTCGCTCTATTTCCATTTCTACAAATAAAAAATATAAATCGTACTAATAAAACACAATCAAAACATCCTATGTGATGTCATAAATACAGAAATAATCCATGCTAAAAGCGATTGTTTTAGATATTTTATTTATAGCATGTATGGAGCACATGGGTTTGTAATGATTCATATATGTGGAATCCTTCATCGTAAATGCAAACTACTTTCACATATGACATTAAAGCTGCTCTCCAATATACCAACTTTATGTTGTGATTATATATCTTTTAACTTGATATTCTCCTTATTCGAAAATCAAAATAGATAGGAAGAAGGAGCGGGGACAGAAGAAGACATCGGGAGAGGTGGAAGAGAACCAAACAGAGGACACCGATGTGAATTTCCAACAGATAAATACAATAAATTTCAACACAGAAATGAAATAAATTTGATGATTGACTTTTTACAACATTGGTCCAGCGTTCAATAATTGCATTGGGCTTACGTTGGGCCAAAGTAGATTAATTATTGTACAACAGTGGGCCAACGTAACGGCAACATATCGATGCAACGTTGCGCCGAAGAGAAAAATTGCATTGGCTAAACATAATTATTCAACATCGGACCAACGTAACAGAAAACAGTAGCCTAACATTGGGCCATTGTACGCTTGCTATCTGGACTACATGTATAACACATTACCTGAAAGGCACCTTTTCTACGAATTCTGAGTTTTGGACATCGCGTTAAAAACTTCCCTTGAGAAGCCTGTTTTTCGATTTGTCTTCTGAATGCCCCTTCCACTTTGAAAACGATGATAAGAATGTTGACATGATGCCGAGATCGGGGATATACCCAAGATCCCTAGTTTCACAGCAAGTACCTTAACGACGACCTTAAGGGTCTGACCAGCGTATTTAAGCTATTCAAAATGAGATATATTTAACCTCCGTGATTATTTTTGACATCTCTTCCTGGACGCTATCTCAATATACCGGAGTCTCTACAAGTGAACTTTTGTGTTCAGCAAAATGTATCACAATGTCTAATAAATTAAAAAAATATTTATATATTGCAAAACAAAAGTATAAGACTTTTCAACTCGGGATGTATACTTGATTAGTTGGTGGCTTCGCCTCGCCCAATACGGATTTCCATTTCACACCCTGGATGACTCCGTATTACGTCCCAAACTGACTGTATAACTAATAATTTTATATCAATAAAATGACCGAAGCGCATTATTAGTTTTGATGTAATTTCTTTTCATTGATATCCTATTCAATACATGTATACATTCTAATAAGAATGATTTATTCATTACTTAATATGCAGTTGCAGCTATAACGCCTTCGAAGGAAGATCACAAGGACAAGAACAGCGACGATGAACGCCACGCTGCCAAACACACTGCCGACTATCATCCCCGTCTGATGGCTGACCTCCTCTTGTACTCCTACAAAATTCACTGATACTTATCATGTGCGTCACATATACAGCCATTACTGTCAAACAAGAATTATGGTAATTAATGGTGTACATTTTGCTAAGTTGGATGAGATATGAATTGGCGAAGTAAACAATGTGTTAAACGTAACCATGGTCCCAAAACATATATAAAGTCGAGTATTGATCTAAATTGAATGACATATGTGACGATAACAAACAGTGATGAGAATCATAAATCCTGTAATTTACAAAATAAAAAAACACAATGAAAACAGACTATTGGAAACGTCTGAGGTTGATCTCCCAGTTGATTAGATACGCAAGAGAATGCGATGCATATGATTGTGTCCGGGCTGTTGCCCAGGCCGAGAATAGAAAATGCCTCGCTAACGGACAAGTCCATAACATGCACAATATTATAAAAATACAAAATGAGGAAAATCACAGAATAAAATTATAAAGATTAAAAATTAATCTTAATAGAAAAAAAAACTTGGCTAGATTGATGCCAGGCGCCGCAAGTGCTGCCACAGCAGACCAAAATGGCGGAGTCTACAAGACTAACCTAACACAAAAATATGTTTGACAGGCATCCGCCAAACCTCAGGCCTCGAGTTGGGCGCCAATGTAGTATTTATTAGGTAGTGTACAAATACTTGTATCGAATGTTCAGTGTTCTCCCGAGGTAATTCCACGTGATCGCTGGCGGCACATCTAAGGGCGCTCAAACGCCTCTGGAACACGTCTGTCTTCCTCGAGCTCTGCATCTAGTATCGTCCATGCGCAAAACCTGTGCACGGAATACGTCATAACAGAATATTGTCAAATCGTTCCTAGAACGATTCGCTCCCAAACACTACATAAAAAAGATCTAGTCACACATTGGTGCAGAGTTGTCGGAAATTGTCCGTTTTGCCGACAGGGCTGATAAAAAAAAACCACTAGGGCGACAACTTGCTAGAAAACGTCGGTCCAAATGAAAGATTAAAAATATCAGACTGATAATCGTATTATTTTAGAACTCGGAATCGGAATGCACAGTTGAAGGCCGCTTAAAAAACATGGCCGCCTGTTAACGGTCACGTACGGAAACTTGTCTTGGTAGCGTTCCTTTTGTAGCCCATCTTCGCTAGCCAAAGGTTTTCAGTCCACAACGCTCCCCATAATGGGCAGCGGAGTGGACCGAAAACCCTTGGCTAGCGAAAATGTTTGTAACCGGGAGGTCGTGATTACCATTTACGAGCTCATCTTCTATTTTAGCTGTGTTAGACCATATCCCTCGATAAACGCTCGGCATTGTTTGATATGCGAGTCAAGGTTGTTTAGGATACAAAAAGGCGAAGTAAACATTGACCTTATGACCTTAAGAGCAGAGGTATCGTGTCACGGCAAGCATAAGAACCCTCAAAGCATTGGCCTATAATGATTGCGGTACTTTACCTTCAGCGGGGCGACGTATCAATGTTAAGGGAAATTTCCTGCCGGGATGTAAAACAACCGACCTTGCATTAGTGGTAAGAAAAGAAATTTGCTGAACCTGAAACACCTACAAATTTAATTCCAAGACCGTTGAAAACTTACCAGTACATTGTTAAAAGCAATAAAGGACAGTTTGGTGCATTTTCCCCTTTTCTCTGCAATACAAGTGTCTGGTCTGACAAAACTTTGTCTGGTCTGACAGAACGTTTAAATAATATGTCGAACAAAATGTCTGACTGTCATTTAAGAATTGTGACAACTCTATACTGACAACGCGTATTGGTACCAAATTACGATATTTGTTTGAAGAGGAAGCTTAATGACAATAGCAATGAAGATATATCTAAGAAACATAACACATCAGTTTTAAAGATAGCACAAGCCGCCTAGCCATAACCATGTCCTTACAACTAGGTTCAAAACCGAGACCGATTCATGTCCGTGATTGCCCAACTCTTGTTTTTGTATTCTATTTAGGATTTACGAGATTGATCACTGTTCGTTATCTTTGCCTTTACATTCATGGATGGTTGTGAAATGTATCCAGAAATTTATCACAAATTTGCGTTTGAGTTAAACTTTTGTGGACCAGATGACATCAATAAATCTCAGCTAGGTGGTTGTTATCTAGCCAGAGACAAAAGTCAGGAAAACAAACATTCTTTTATATGGACATCAACAGAAACGGATATATTGTCTTTTTAACTATTGATTGATTAACAAGAAATTTAATGCAGAAGCAAGAAAGAGGGAAAGACCAATTACATGGTCCCCAATAATATCAATCACAACTACTGGTACTTTACTAATCAAGTAGAGATCAACACCATAATTTATTCATATAGAGTTTCCTATTTCATTAAATAAATTTCAGAAGGCAAGAACAATAAAATAAACATTACTGGGTATTAACGTAAGATTAATCTATAAAGGGAATCTTGAAATGAGAGGTAATATTGACGACAACAGACTACGGAGCCTTCGGCTCAGGTGAGCTTAGAATAAACATTACTGGGTAACTTAAGATTAAGCTATAAACTTAAGGATGTCGTAGGCTGAGCTTTTGAGAACGACTGCGCAGGACTCTATCACTAAGTATTTACTGGTTCAATACTGACCCCATCGGTGCGAACATATTACACATTTACAACTGAACCCTGTCCAGTTGAAAACAAAATGTGGGTCAATTCAAGATTTTCCAAAGGAGTTGGTAGGGACTATTTTTGTGGCGGAAAGGATTGATTAATAAAAAACTGATTTTTACAGTTTCTATTTCATCCATATCCACTTTCTATTTTGATACCCCTATTCGCTATATTACAGTTTTAAAATTATATGATACAAGTTAGAAGATCTTGGAACTAGTTCAAATAACTTGTTATTTAATTTTTTGGTGAAGGTATTTTTAAACAGATATCATATTATTTAAAAAGTCCAAATTCAATTTACTCGAATTCATTGCGCAAAAAATCAGATTTGTGGCCAAGTTATTTTAAAAGTTTGACCGAAATCCTCTACTTGTAAAAGTTTCATTTTAAATTTTTAGACAAAACTCTGAATATTACGTTAATTTTAAGAAATTGACATCACTCCTAAAATGTATTTTTGAACTCTGAAATTCGATATCATGAGTTTTTCCGTGTATCAAGTGCAGAAAGGTCATTATTTATTTCCATTACAAGTATTAAATCTTTTTTATATATATGTATTGTAAGAATACGTTATTATGTGTCTATTTCATGTAATGATTGATTTGTATTCCTTATGTTTTGTTTCCACCAACAGACGAATGGAATTTAAATGAAGAAATCTTGAGTAAATTGTAAGTGCAAAAAGGTCATGTTTCAAACACTGTAGCTCGAAAACAAGCATGAAAACCCAAATTTTTCTTTTTAACAATCTAGGAACCCAATTGATTGTTAAAAGCCAAATCTGTTTTGTATAATATTTTTGAAAGTTATTGTAAACGGTTGAATATAAATGTACCATATGTATTGTGTTTCTCAGATAAAAAGGTAGAAAATTTGAAAATAGATAAATTACCACTATTTTATCGACAAATGTTATGTTCTTTTAATGAGTGCAAATTAAGTACCTTAGACAAAGTTTCCTCGGATGAGATTTTACAGCAACCGATATGGAACAATTGTAATTTTCTTTATAAAGGTAATACATTGTTTTTTAAAAACTGGCTATCATGTGGAGTTTTGTATGCGAAAGATTTAATTAACGAAGAACAATTTTCAGATTTTTCAAACTGTATTAGAAACAAATCGGAAACACTGGATATGATGAAGTTAGTATTATTTCAAACGTTTTTTAAACATATATGTAGAATGTTTTCGATCTATTCTAATTGCATTTATAAATATACAACACAAGGGAATAACTTCTTTCTGACACAGAGGAGATTATATGGAATGTTAGAACAAAAAAAATGTGTTTCTTTTTATGAAAATCTTGTATAATAAAAAAAAGTTTTGTGAAAACCAAGCATCGATCAAACCGAGTTTTAAATGCATGAGTTTAAACACTTGAACCTGTATCTTGGAAATCTAATATATCATGTAAATTATGGATATTCAAGTGTAAAGAGCTTATCAAAACTTAATTCAATTCTTTTACATAATATACCTCTGAATAATGCATATCTATAGTACAATGGAAAAAGACACACACAGTAATCTGTAAACAACTGGTCACTAAGAAACTACAAAACAATAATATGTATATAATGAATAGATTTATATGACTTAATCCACCACACTTGTTATTCTTTCAACTACAGTTCCAGCTGACATGGCATTACAGTGATATTTAATATAGTTGAAAATGACGTATCTAGATCACTGATTTAAAAGTCCGCAAATTCATTAGAACTCGGATCATTTAATTGGCAACAGAACTTTGATCTCCATTATGAATTCTACTATCGTAAGATGTATGGCCAGCGAACGTCATGGGTCAAATATGAAAAAAGAGAACTTGCCTGCCTTCAAACATCCTGCTTCAGTGTTTAAAACACATTTAATATCCCAGTCAATGGACCGAAGAACAAGGAAATACCCATACCATACTGGATTCCAAAACTCATTCAAAACCCTTACAAACAAAGATATATTGCTGGATCTCAGATAAAATGTTCCACCAAGCCCCTGTCGTTACTCGCTCAACCAAAATACTTACAGCTTGTCAAGAGCACAACCAGGACGTGATTGTGAAACTCTACATATGCCAGAAGTGGAGTAAATCAAATTGTGATGTTAAAAAACTTCTAGTGATATAAAAATGGGCGAAGTAACAAAGTAGTCAAACGTTGAATCCCAGAACCTTCACATATCAAACAACATCAAACATATGACATTCAAACACGTTACGACGACCATCTGCACGACAAACTTGAAGACAAGGCCTTTGTAATTATTAGACAGTTGCTTCTTTAACAAAAAATGGAAAAAGGACATAGTTTATCTAGTATCAAGCCATTCAAAAAATTATTTTGTGTAAAAACTCCACTTCTGATTCTACACACATACTCTTGAAGTTGATATTAAAGCGAGCAACCGCTGAGTTCCTCATTGACGAATATCTTTGTAAGTGTTTTGGCAATCAGGTCTTCCAGGGCAGGTCTGTTGGAATATCCAAATGGGCACGAATTGTGCCTCACGCTTATTGGACTGACCTATTTTTATGAGGGCAGAATTCATTCAAAATAAGACTATCTACATGAGAAGAAATCTCGAAGCGCTCGGCCTTTAATTCGACATTTCGAGTATATTGTTCAGTTATAACAATTAGTTACCACAATTATGACCTTCTCATGAGTAAAACGCTGTCTGATGTTTTCATAGCCATTCGTTAGCCGTTTTTTCACACACTGATTTGATACGGACTGTTCCGTTTACGCTTGATCAAGACTATGTGGCCCACGCTGGGTGTGGCTTAACGCAGAATTAGATCACTGTTTTCGTTTCTTTGCATTTACCAGTGATTGACGTCTTTTATTATCCATATAAATATTTCCATTCAATATAGCACTTCAATATATCCCCAGAACTAGAAATAAAGGAACATCACCAGAGTCTCCCATGTTGCTTACGCACTATGATATTTTATGTGCAACATTACATTAACAGCCAATAACATACATTGACGCAAACTAACTACTCAACTTTAGTTGACAAATCGGACGATTTCCAGGTTCTCATCACAAATTTCCCATATTTACTGTTAGCAATAAACATCATCACCTGCATCAATTGGTTTGTATGTCTCTCAATTTATTCGATACGCCAATGAGCAGTTTTTTGAATCGCAAGGCCAGGCTACTTACAGAACAAAGTATGTTGTCACAGGGGTTTCAACCAGTCATGTTTAAGCGCATTTCGTAAATTCTATTGTCGTTATAACAAATTTAGAATTTGACCAAAGACCTGCCACTTGAGTTTAAAACGTCTGATGTGTTTTAACACCATTGTTAGCGTTATTCACACCACTGATTTGACTACGATTGCTTTCCGTTTACCCTGATCCAAGACTATGGGCTCCGGCGGGTGTGAGCCGGTCACACAAGGGGATGCTATACTCCTCCTTGGCAACTATCCCACCATCTGTTTGTCGTCCGTGATTGCCTTGCTCTTGTATTCTATTTAGGACTATCTTTGCCTTTTCTATATGTCAAACACTGCTTTTGACTACGGATTACTCTGTTTACTGATCAAGACAATGGGCTCACGGCGGGTGTGGCCTGTCGCGGAAGATANTCAAGACAATGGGCTCACGGTGGGTGTGGCCTGTCGCGGAAGATGATTGATCCTCCGGGAAACCTGGTCCCACCTCTAGTACTAGTGTGTCCAAGGGTCCGTGCTTGCCCGGGTCTTGTTTTGTGTTCTGTTTGGGACTTGTGGGGTTGGTTGTTGTTTGTTATATTTGTCTTTTCTAATGTTCTAATACATATGCATATCGGATTCACAATGCAGTCTGAGCACAATTATTGTAACAATGCCAGTTTGACCATTCATCCAACGCTATTCAAACTCACTGGCAATGACATGAAATGTCCACCATTAAATGATTATTTTTAATACATTAATAGCACTGAATATTGAGTTTTATAAAGTGAAAAAAAAATCAAACATGGAAAACTGTTTGGATTTAATTAGAATATAATTTCATATTAAATGACAAAAAATAGTCAACTGTAACAAACACTTTCATGTGTGAGAATAAAAGTTGTGGAATGAAATAACATGAATGTGTGATGAATATAACCCGTCTGTGATATAAATAAATCATTATTACTAGTAATTACATGTATTAATTTATTCAAGCTTTGCATTGTGGAAATAAGTGTTGTGTAGAGAATGGGTGAAAAGGCTTTATTTTGCAAATGATGATTTACGTCAACATACATGTACGTGTTAAATAGAAATCCATATAAAAATATATCTTATAACTCACTGAAAACCACTCGTAGACAGTGTATGAATATGATAATCACAGCATGATGATGTAGTGCGTAATAATTTGCATAGTTACGGAGTGATTTCATAATTTGCCGGATTAATGTTTAATAATTTCACCATTCTTTTGTTCAGAAACCAGCATGTGTCACCAGGTCGTGTTTTCTTCTGAATTGCTTTGAATTTCAATGGTCGTTTTCCTTTTCCTCCTCTCTGAGTACACTTAATCTTTGCAATTAATCTTCCCTTCTTTGACGATTGCTTCACTATCTTGCATTTGATTTTCGCAAAGTGACCTGTAAAGTAAACAAAAGATTTAAGAAAAGTCATTCTTTTCAGTCAGCTTTCTTTCAATAGTTCAAAAATAATTAATATTGTCAAATAGATAAGCACTCTGTTGAATATTTCGTTACTCAAATAAGCATGTTTACAGATGCTCAATTTTACAGCAACCTACGAAAATAAACCCCCAGAATAGATATTTTGATACATGTTATGAATATCATAAGAATGGTGTCATCTACGACTGCAGACAAGATGATTTGTGGAAAAGAGCAAGAAATTCATAGGCTTTAACTGTCTCACTGACATTCATGAATATTTTTTGGAAGCTTGTGTCTTGTCAAGGTTTTGAACGCTCCCCTCCAACCCTAGAAGCGCAGTAGCCATGAAATTTAAACTTCTGAATACACAGGCGAAGTCAACATGGATCCCACCAAGCATTATGGCAAGATACATTACTGATGATCCGGATGCTTTCCGTATATTTTAAAGAATGCACAAAGCTGAGTTTTGGAACTACTGATCAAAAATTCATTTTGGAAACTACTGATCAAAGTTTTGAAGACAACATAGCCTTAGTTCCGATTGGTTGATTTGCCATGTCTTGGCTTGTTGATTAGAACAAGATCGATTTCCAATGTCAGACACACGTTCTCAAAGTTTTTGACTTTAGCAGNGCTTTCCGTATATTTTAAAGAATGCACAAAGTTGAGTTTTGGAACTACTGATCAAAAATTAATTTTGGAAACTACTGATCAACGTTTTGAAGACAACATAGCCTTATTTACGATTGGTTGATTTGCCATGTCTTGACTTGTTGATTAGAACAAGGTCGATTTCCAGTGTCAGACAAACTTGTTCTCAAAGTCTTCGACTTTAGCAGTATTTACATAGCAAATTTACAGATGCANATATACAATAAAATATGTTCAAACAAAAAAAGCAGTATTTACAGAGCAAATTTAGAGATGATGCGTGTCAATCCATGTATGTTCAAAACTTGCTGTGTACACTGACTTCAAATTGTCTTAATTAAGAAGATCCNTGTATGTTCAAAACTTGCTGTGTACACTGACCTCAAATTATCCTAATTAAGAAGATCTCCAAGAACCTCAAAGATGCACTAACCCACTCGTACATCAGTCTGTATGCAAACACAATAATAACATCAAACCCATTCAAATATCTAAATTTAAAAGATATAACTAAACGTCCCTTTCAATTTTGACCTCGTGCAACTGTTGCCCAATGAATTTCATTCATTGTAAGATGTTTTCAAATGAAAAAACTAATCTTCATCCAGAGCAAATTTTGAGAGGTCCAGAGTTCGAGGAAAACGATGATAGTGTTTTAAATGATAGCAGAAAATACACCATGCTATAATATCAAACAGTGATGAATATACATGTAATATATTACATGTACATGCATCATATAGGCATCGGTAGTTGGTATTAAAAAGAATACAAACACGTACTTAAAATTCCGGTATACTGTTTCCGATGCCGACCGTGAAATTCCGCCTCCACGTGAAGTCCTCTCTGGGAATCGCTCACACCTAATCTAATTCCATCTGTGTTGCACTGAAAACTTGGAATAGCCTTGGTTGTTTCCGCTACAAACGTGTCTTGGACTGTCTTACCTCCATATGTTTCTATCGTAATACTTGTAATCGATTTCAACCTTTTATTTCTTTGCTTGTTACCAATATTCGCCGACATGGTGCATCCTATTAAAAGAAAATCACATTGCTAGAGTTATGTTGTTTGCAAAATCCCCTGGGACAGTTTGAAATTGCATAATGAAGTTCGATTGATGTACTACTAGATTTTTTTAAATGTTTAATTTCGACAGGAATTATGATGTTGTAACTTGTATACTATGTACATGTATAAAACCTCACCATCCTGTTGTTGAGTCATTTTGATAATGTTGTACATTTTTGACTTTTTCATGGGCAAGTCAAAGCACATCTCTACGGAGGATATATTGACAAGAAATGATGGAAATTGACTTTTTGATGGCGTCTTAGGTACTTTCCTCCTTCTGGACATCTTCCTCTTGATTGCCGTTTTACTGTTTCCTCTTGATGGGGGCAGAAGAGCGGGATCGTATGATGGCAAAGGCCGAAGAGCTTGCACTTGGGAATTATATGCTGCTCCAATTGAACCTAAAGGGAAATGGTAATTTATAAGATAAGGCAAATAGAAACTTATTTACATTTGGACATTATTCAAGTTTCATTGCATGTAAAATATATCTACTCTATATTCCTTTCAATAAATTGAAAGCATTAAAATTACCTTCTTTTAGTGCAAGTGTACTAAATCATATAAAATGTATTTATGGGCTTCAATACTATAATAGTATTTGTTTTTTAATTTCATCCGTCGTATAATGGTTTTCAATATAAAAAAACCAACAACCACTGCAGATAATAATAAGGACGTATAACAGCTGTTTAATAGCATACTTTCTCAATGTACATAGGTACATGTAATTAAAGCCAGGTCTTCTCTAACCATAACACTGGGGAACTAGTGTAAAGGTTACAGAAGATCTGGAGAACCGGTGTAAAGGTTAGAGAAGATCTCATTAGAGAATCAGTGTAAAGGTTAGAGAAGATCTGAAGAACCAGTGTAAAGGTTAGATAAGATCTGATAGTAATTGAATTTGTATGATCATTGCCCCCCTCCCCACCTAATATGGATAATACTCTATATGTCCTTACCTCTTCCGTGTGTAGATCGCCCTGGCAGACCCGATATTCCGCTATACTGTCTGCTAAACGTAGGGCGGTAAGCAAGCTGAGGAGGAAGGGACATAAACGCATCCTCTGTAGAAATAAACACATCAAGTCATATTCAAGTAGACACCAATGAGCAATATAGATTTATCACACAACTGAACTGTTTCCGGGTTCATAACTCGGGTGCGGAAAGACGATAAGAACTCGTTGCTGAGGTTCATAAAAATACAAATTAGGTAGGTCGATCAATCTTGCTTAACATTGTCAGTAAAAGACATCATTTTGTCACCGAGGTTGTTCCAAGAGGATTTTGTGTCTTTTATGAAGTGAAAATAATTTCAAACTTCTTCAAACCATGACGTTGCAGACGACGTCACAATCGAATGCACGACGTCAAACAATAACAAAGCGAAAATTTCGGGGTGTGAAATAGAAAGTAAATCAAGATATTTGTGTGATAAATATA
>CAJDSM010015648.1:2426-15369 GCA_903981925.1 Ostrea lurida
GTACTTTTTGCTATAAAGAGTAAAATAATCCATTTTGAGGGTGGAACAGCTCCCTCCCCCGAAAACCAAAATTAATGGTATACCGCACCCCCTTCAAAAATTTCCTGGATCCTCCACTGTATTGCATGCTGACTTAAGAGAATTACTATACATGGTTACACACTTCCACCCCACCTCAGGCTGATCTGTGAATTCAGGACTGCTACAGGATGGTAATATATGATCAGCGCGTTGGAGCGCTCGACCATCTAGGCAAGTTGACGAAATTGTCTTCGATCTCGCTACCTTCAATTGATGCACATTTAAGAGTATATAGGCCTACACTCTGTGTTTGAAATATTTAGCAAAATAATGTTTATGTAAAGCATCAAATCGACCTGAATTAATCTTTCTTTTATTATTCACTGGATATGATGAAAAAAAAGGCAAATTATATGATATTGGAAAAGTTTAATTTTTTTTATTAAATAACTTTGTCGCTATATATTACCAAATGCAACTATGATTATGTACTTGCAACATATAATGGTTTCCCTGTTGTCCACAATTGATTTATAAACTAGTAGATCTTTTCTCCATCTGTCTACATCTGTATCTACGAGTTTAAAGTAGCAGTTTTTGGAAACTGTTGAAAATTTATCATTTTAACCAGATTTTATGTATTCTTGTTATGACAAATGTTGTTTAACAAATGCTTGCGATTTTCTAATGTTGACACATATATAGCTGTTTATAAAAGTTTGTCTGACAACTTTAAAAAGGTGACAACCTATAAATTTCCTTCGGTTATTGATCAGATTAATGTACATGTATATAATATATTCAAGGGAAATTAATACAATTTTCTATATTGGTATGTTGATGGGTGAGCTACCGTAAGCATTTTTCCATATATAATGCCACTTCGTGCACGTGCATGATCTCAGTGAGGAGATTTAGTTTGATACAGCTTAACATTATACATGTATATTTTTAAATCTATATAGCTTAACAACAGAGTATATAACATATGATATTAAATGGAATCTCAAAGACAAGGGACTGAACTCCCAAAAATTACAAATGCATGTTTTAGATAAATCAGAATGCTATTCTACAGCCATTGAGGTTTCCAGTCAGTTCTACCCGCTGAGTGGTGCAGCTTACACCCCAATTCAATGGTAATTACTAAAAGTGAAAGTTGTATGTAAACCTATTCATATTACAAATGAAATTTATGCCACCATATGGAACTTTAATTTCTTTGTTATTTCTAAATCTCATTCCCCTAATCCGCGATTTTAATTTACTACTTCTTGCACTAATCTTTTTGTGAGGTCACACTTTTTTTGCTCTCATTATTCAAGACCCTTAAAGCTGACCACAAATTAAAACCTGTTGAAAATGGACGTGTAGCGTTTGAATTTTCACAACCATGCCTTGGTGGACGGGTGATATAAGGAATTACTCCAATGAGGAATTCCATGGATATTTCAGTGATATTCGACTAGTTGCTTTGCGTACTTTGCCAAGAAAACCACCGAAGGAGATCTTAGCCCTTCTGCAGACGACATCAGTGCATTCTCCCTACGCTCAGGCAGAGTCGGCACTCGCAACACCGTCCTCCATCCAAAATACTCGTGAGTTTTCCTATCTACCTGAAACTTCCGAATTTGCTTATACGCCCGACCTTGACCTTCGGCTTGACCTCGGAACACCGAGCACAGCAGAGGAGCTGTTCAGCTACTTTCCTGTCACTGCTAGGAACCGCCTTCACCAATGGCAGCAGTTCAACGACAACGAATCTCGTAGATCAAGTGATAGCAAAAAGAAGTGTTCTATGTTTCAGAAATTTGCCTATGGCATGGCAGTATACGTCGCGATCGCTCTATTAGCTCTCATCGTTATTGTTGGGATTTTAGTTACATCTCTCAAAACATTGGACGACAATATCAATGAAATGAAACAAGTAAGTATATCAAAATTCGTTATGTAATCAATCATTTTGCAACATCTATGTGTAAATTCGAGTTGTTTTTTCGGCGCATTCAGCATCATCGACGTCTAGAGAAGGGACACGATCGTCGAAAGTCGAAATCTTACTGACGAGTGCCATTCTCCAGTACATGATTTATAGGATCGTACACTTTCTCTTCCACTTTGTAGATTAAAATCTTTTTTTTTCATTAAGATGCAGCTTTTCTGTAGGAGAAAGCTATGTTCCTCTTTCCCGTGCACGATTCATTAAACTCCGTTCTTTTCTCCAGCAGTCCCGTGAGGATCCGGTTTAGGTCTGATGCTACGTTCCCACAATCACAATTTGCGGCGCGATAGATATCGTGGTCTCGATCTTGGAATAATCGTGGCGATCGTATCAAATCTTTCCTTACCTTGTCGTCAGTCGTGACAATCGTGTTTATCAGAGAAAACGCTTTAATTGTGAAAAAAATTCTACGATCAACACGATTATTTCCTAGTCGTTATAATCGCTTCAGATCGTATTGCATCGTAATGTTCAAAGCTCGATATATCGAGTTTTAATCGTGATGATTGTGGTCGATCTTTTACAAGATAAACACCACGCTATTTTGTGATATCCCACGCTCTGCCAAGATACATGTACATGTAGACGTTATGATGGTAAGCATACAGTAATACTGTAAACGTCATGTTGTTATCAACCTCAATTTCGGACATTCTCAGTGGTTGCGGGTTGAATTGTCCACTCTCTATATGTTTAAAAAGTAATAAAGTCTATGGTCAGTCGTACATTATATATGCCCGTCATGGTCCGGTCTTAGCTCTGACGTTGAACACCCTCGATCCTGATCATGAAAGACTTCGCTATCAGAATGCATGGTGTCCTATCACAACATAGCGCACCGGTTTGTGGTGAAAGATGTGGATGTACCTAATCGTATCAAAATCAAAGACGCGGACCGTGATGATTGTACAGTATCAGATCGAGATCCAATCGTAGTCTCGACCGGATAATCTTATAAAAACATATGTTGTATCAGAACATTTGGATCGTCTCACATGACATTGGCCAATCGTATCAAATGCTGCAAATCGTATAAGAATGTAAGCATCAATTCGCATCACCTCGTATCCAGACCTGAAACTCCAAGAAAATTCTGCGATCAACTACGAATGCTCAATCGTGTCGTTCGTAACGGATCACACAACAGTGGGAACCTAGCATTTGTATGTGTTTCTTGCTTGTCGTAAGAGGCGACTGAATTGTGTGGTCCTTCGATATGAAACAACAAACACCGATCGCAAGGCCCCGTGCCAGACCTGGCATGGCACCGTAGAAACATCCTTCTCTACTCAAAGGTCGTAAACACCGAGCATAGGCCTAACGTTTGCAGCGCTTCGCGGATAATGAAGACGTCTAGAGCGGAGCGTCAAATAACATCCAACACAAGGTTGATACACCCCCAATAGTCAAGCTGCATTGCTATCCCCTACGCTGTGCTCCCTTTTTAATCAATTTGTTGATTAAACTACGATCATTTATCAACCGAGCATTATTTTCTTCTCAAAACAGGTGGGTAAACTATGTTGATTAAAAAAATTACCATCACAAAGTTCATGATAATTATGCTGAGTTTAATTTCCATAAATTACACTTTACCTTTTTTTTCAATCTCATCAATGTAAAAATGATGAATTTTTCTTTACATGCTTGATTAAGCCGCGTTCCATTTTTCAGGATGGGTGCTGAATATGCCGTGTATCACTGGCAACACGATTCAAGAATTAAAATTATACAAACATGAAGCTAAGCGTGAAATAATTCAACAGAATATTATTGAATAAAACACTGAGTACTAACGCTCGTTTATTGCCTAATTTTTAAAAAAGTTTTTTTTTATGTTAAACATGATAAGAATTAATCAGAAGGCTGATTCTCCGTATTGTGAATTCTTCTCGCGTATTATGACATATCTATGTACTTTTCTGTGTTTAAGAATGGTATGGCCCCATTAACAGGCAATGATTCCCCTCTGGATCCAACCACATCGACAAGTAGTGCAATATCAACTAAATTTCAACAATCAACAAACAAAACGACAACCACCACATTAAGAACTACCAGTCCAGCAACTATAACGACTAGCCCACAACCAAAAACATCAAAAGGAATGGTGACTGACGTCATCACGGAATCACCACCAACAACAAAAATACCATCAACAACAACACCTCCACTATCATCAAAAATTAGTACTACTCCGAAGACGACACGAACAACAACAACAACAACAGTAAAACTAACAACTACCACCACACAGACAAAAACGACACCAACAACAACTGTAAAGACAACAAAAACAACCAAATTCCCAAGTACAACATCTCCACCTTCGACGGATCCAGTGCTTTGTGACAATACATTCTGCAGTTCATTGGCCTATGAAATGTTGGGACGAAGGAATACTTCGGTGGATCCATGTTCTGACTTTTACAGCTACTCTTGTGGGGCGTGGATTTCCAGCAGGAGAGTCTTACTGGATATGAATGTCGTTGAAAGCGATAGGAATTCTGTGATGAGTGACGTGAAGCTAAATCTAAAACAACGACTGAAAGGTAGATGCAACGATATATATTCTTTCATGGCGGGACTTTTCAAAAAAGGTTTCTTCAGTTGATTTTTTTTTTTCAGATTCATGATTCCTATTCCAATACTGATGCACACCATACGTTTACCAATATTTCCTGTTGTAGAGAAAGTAAATACAATGTATATGTTTAGGGANCTCAGTTGATTTTTTTCAGATTCATGATTCCATTCCAATACTGATGCACACCATATGTTTACCAATATTTCCTGTTGTACAGAAAGTAAATACAATGTATATGTTTAGGGATTATTTCAGTGATTATAAAAGAAGGAGATGTAATATATATGGATATTATTTGTTTTCCATATAGTGGATATAACTATTATATAATTCATTTCATTTTTGTGTCTTTCAGATATGTTAGCTGAACCAGTGATTTCAAGTGATTCTGATTATAGGAAGGCCATTAAACTTCATTTTCAGAGTTGTCTGGACTCAAATACCAGAGCGGACAGTAGCCTAAGTATGTACACCACCACACTGGACAATATATTATTACATTCTTTTTCCATAAATAGTTAAACCTATTGAGACACAATATGTTATCATACAGTATGTATCATATTGCATGTACTTATTTACAGTCAGTTATATTATATATTAGTAAACTGTGTTTAATAGATTCTTGAAAATATGACGTACACTATAATCCTGGTTCTACGTCCATCTATAGTAATGATTACAGTTCCAATACCGTAAATCAGATAAAATGTTTACATGATCAAGATAGAGGGTACATGGCGGGTGTGACCAGTCAACAAGGATGCTTATTCCTCTTAGTCACTTGGTCTCACCTCTGGTGTCTAGAAGTTCGTGTTTACCTTGTTCTTAAGTTTGTATTCTTAATGGTATTCATGAAATTTATCACTGTTCTTTTTCTTCACTTTTCATAAAGTAACCAAGGATGTGCAGAGTTTGCTGGACAATCTTGGGGTAGATCGCTCAATGACGTCAGTTTTGACACCATCTATGATGCAGTATTCACTCTTTTCCGATTATGGAGCCTTTGGTTTCTTTAAGTATGAAATCATTGGAAAAGTTGTCAGAAATACGAAAAGGAACATTCTTCAGGTTAGCAGAAACATTTGACACCGTATTTCATATTTATCATGCCATCTATATATTCCAATTGTAAAATAATTAAAGATAATTGAATTTACAATAGTATAACCATGGAAAACACTTGATTTGAACAGCTGAATTCTCTATAAGACTAGAATTGGTTAAAATCTCTTTCACTATAAAGAAATGATCGAACTTACAAAAAAAATGAATATCTCATTTCTCTCTATGGCAAATTATATTTATCAATGCTTTGTGAAATATCTTGTACATTTACACTGTATGTGTAAATGCCCGGTAGTTTTGAAAGTTGTAAACGCATAATCCAAGTGGTTCCTNAAATCTCTTTCACTATAAAGAAATGATCGAACTTACAAAAAAAATGAATATCTCATTTCTCTCTATGGCAAATGATATTTATCAATGCTGTGTGACATATCTTGTACATTTAGACTGTATGTGTAAATGCCCGGTAGTTTTGGAAGTTGTAAACGCATAATCCAAGTGGTTCCTCAAGAAAATCTTGATTCTGAATATTAAGTGGCGAATTTAAGAAGTCCAAAAATAAGGGTACACTTCTCTTATTGGTTCATAGGAATAAAATCACTCTAAGAATGTTGGTTAGATATCTAGGGACTGTATACCTTGATGTTGTACAACTAGAGTGAAAACGTTTGACCATCACTAAACTCGTTTATAATCTATCCACTGACTTTCCACAGCTTTCTCCACCTGATTTGTATCTTCGACAGAGTGTGTATCGTCTTCCCTCAGACGACAACGAGGTATGGATATCAAGATTAGTTTGAATGACAATTCATTTGATCTTCCAACAGTCTGTTGAAATTTGCATCGTCGCGAATTGTGCTCTTTATTTGTTAGCTGCCCTGTTCTTATATTCCTGCGAGGCAGAATTCATTTAAAATCTTCTACATGACCAAAAAAAAAAAAAATCTTTGGATGTGGCCTTTAATTCGACACTTCGATATATCGACGACGTTCTATCTATCAACAATATTTTTTTTTCATTTGTATGTCAACTCTATATAATNTTATCGACGACGATTTATCTATCAACAATATTTTTTCATTTGTATGTCAACTCTATATAATTAGAAATAAAAGACACCACAAAGTCATCCATATTTGTTTCGTAACTGGATATTTTATTGAAAATAGAATACTAACGGCAAACTAACAACTCAACTTGATGGCTTTTCCATCGTCAACTCGCCATATTGACGTGGCAACATTCCACCATCACCTGAATATGGTGTTTGTCTCTCAGATTGTTCGATACGCAAGAGATTGATCTGCAGAATCGAGGCAGGCTACTTACAGATAAGTTGTTGTTGCAAGAGATTCAACAGTCAAGTTTAAAAATCAGCATTTCAAAAATTCTACTGTCGTAAGATAACGATCTAGTTTACCCATACAACTGATAGATTGCTGTCTGACATGTTTTATAGCAATTATTAAGCCTTTTTATAAACAAATTTTGACTACGGATTACTCCGTTTACCTGATAAAGAAAATGGGCATATGGCTGGTGTGTCCGGTTGACAGAGAATACTTACTCCTCTTAGGCACCCGATCCCTCCTCTGGTGTATCCAGGGGTCTGTGTGTGCCCAACTCTTGTTTTGTATTCTGTTTGAGACTTACGAGATTGATCAATGTAATGGCAAAGGTAACGAAGAGTGATCAATCTCGTAAGTCCCAAATAGAATACGAAAAACAGGAATTGGACAAACACGGATCCCTGGAGGCGCCAGAGGTGGGGTCATTCGCCTAGGAGGAATAAGCATCCCCTGTTGACCTGTCACACCCGCCGTGAGCCCATTGTCTTGATCAGGTAAACGGAGTAATCCGTTGTCAAATCAATGTATGAAAAACGGCTTACCAACTGCTCTGAAACACAACAGACAGCATTTGATCAATATTCGTTATTTTCATTCTGTTTGATACTGACGAGATTGATCAATGTAAAGGCAAAGATAACGAACAGTGATCAATCTCGTAAGTCCCAAATAGAATACAAAAACAGGAATTGGGCAAACACGGACTCCTGGACACGCCGGAGGTGGGATCAGGTACCTAGAAGGAGTAAGCATCCCCTGTTGACCTGTCACACCCTCCGTGAGCCAATTGTCTTGCTCAGGTAAACGGAGCAATCCGTAGTCAAATCAGTGTATGAAAAACGGCTTACCAATTGCCATGAAACACATCAGACAGCATTTGATCAATGTTTGTTATTTTCACCTTTTCAGGCATTTGAAGTAACATATTCCCTTTCAAGAAATTGAGTTGTTAGTTTGCCTTGCATGTCCATGTATTCCCTTTCAAGAAATTGAGTTGTTAGTTTGCCTTTCATGTCCATGTATTCCCTTTCAAGAAATTGAGTTGTTAGTTTTGCCTTTCATGTCTATGTTCAATAAAATATCTATAAGTACGAAGCCGATATGGAAAATTCTGTGGTATCTTTTATTACTGGTTTGCTGAGATATATCGAATCGATATCTGAGTGAGAATTATTACTGTTAATAGATAAAACGTCGTCGACATATCGAAATGTTGAATTAAAGGCCACGGCTAGAGATGTACATGTAGAAGCTTTTGAAATGAGGCCTCGTATGAATGTAAAACACGTCAGCTACATGTAACAATGGAGCACAGTTCTAATTCTAATAGAATGTTGGAAGCCCTGATCACCAAATATACAAAGATGTCATTGAGGAACTCCAGCTATGCCTGAATATCAACTTCAGAGTACTTGTGCGTAGAATCAGAGTGGAATTTAACAAAGTAGTTTTTAGAATGACTGATCACGAGATATGAACATTTCCTTTTCCCATTATTGTTGAAGAAACAACTGTCTATAATGCTAAAAAGTCTTTTATTCATCGTGAGAAATGGTCGTGTTTTAAAAATGTTGAGAAGCCATGTGTTTTGATGATGATGATATGAGAAAGGTTCTGGAATTTCAATTTTACTAGACGTTCTTCAGAGTTTTTCCAGAATCCACATTTGATTTACACAACTTCTTGCATATGATGTTGCACAATATGTCTGAAGTTGCTCCTTCACAGCTCTCAATATTTTCTTGAGGAATATAGACAGGGGCTTGATGGAACATTTGCTACATCCAGCAATGCATCTTTGTTTATAAGGATTTTTGCGAAGTGTTGAAACCAAGTATAGGTGAGGTGATTAATATTCATCCGTCCCATTGATTGTTTTCAAATGATAGGTCCTCAGCATCCCCTTGCGTGTCGTAAGAGGCGACTGAATGGGGCGGTCATTCGGATGAGACCGCAAAAACCGAGGCCCCGTGTCACAGCAGGTGTGGCACGATAAAGATCCCTCCCTGCTCAAAGGCCCTGAGTGCCGAGCATAGGCCTAAATTTTGCAGCCCTTCACCGGCATTGGTGACGTCTCCATATGAGTGAAATATTCTCGGTGGGACGTAAAACAATAAATAATCAATCAATCAAATGAAACAGTAGACAAGATGATTGTTCAAAAAGTATGATGATTTAAATAAAAGCATTAATCGTCGAAATATATTGACATTTCCATCCAATTGTGATAGATGAAGAGTTGAAGGTAACGAGCAGTGACCAATCTAATGACTTCTATACAGAATACTAGTTAAGGGTTAGGCAAACACGGACCCCTGGGTATAACAGAGGTGGGATCACGTGCTGGGGGGGGGGGGTAAGCATCCCCTGTCGACCGGTCACATCCCCCGAGAGACCTATATTTAATTGAGCTAAACAAGAGTAATCCTTGAGTCAAATTCAGTGTATAAAGAATGGCTTCACATCAGGTATAAAACACGTCAGACAGTATTCGATCCATTTTCAGGCTGTATTAGCAATATATTGTAGGTACAACTTAAGATGAAATTTAGCACCCTTTGGCAAGATGAATACAATTAGAATTAAAAAAAAATGACGGGTTGAGGTTTTGGCACATTGTAATGGAAATATCAAAATTACAAATATTTTCATAAATATTTTCAAAGCATACATGGAAACGATGTATGAAAGACATGGTGTTATATTTCCCCTGTAAAGTTTCTGACATCTCATTATCTGGCGAGTAGAGGATGAATTTACAAGAGAGTGCTGAGCAGAACAATTATTTGAAACATGATGAAACATTTAAACTTCATGATCGAATATGTCTAATATCAAACCAGGAGTCTTTCGGCTACTTTAATGTTATTGAATTAATCTTGCCCGAACGTAGAGCATTTTTAAAACTCATTACACTTTGGGACATATCGTAACTTTATCACTACTTGAAGGCATTTCAGGTTGGGCATGCCCAATATTTGGTATGTTTTTCCAATTATGAAATTGACACAAGTGGTTTCTCTTTTTACATCTTTTCGAAACCTTTTCACTCCTATTAAGACGTCCGCAACTGTAGGCGAAGTACCACAGATTTAGACTTATGCTTAGCGCTCAGGGCCATAGTAGTGAAGGTTCATTAAAGTGACATTGCCTGCATGCTGCACCCTTGGTTCTTTATGTCACAATGCGAACTATCTACTACTGAGCTACCGCGACTGGTCGGCTGAAGTGATGACGTAGGCATAAATTTACTAAGCGTACATTGTGTGAGGCCGCTATAGGTCGCAAATAAAAAAGATCGACAATAAACACACAAATCATATCGAGATTTTACGGTGAGGATAGGAAATTACTATTTCCGCTATCCATCGTTAGCAACAAGCACCACTGCCGTGATGTTCTTTGGCAGTGATCTCGGGAACGGTGTGTATAGAGATCCTGGTGAAATATCACAATTAAATATTATCATTCAGAGGTAGTGTTGAATTTGTGTCAGATTTACCACTTCCCGCTGCATTGTCCACACAATGTAACGATATATATGGAACAGAGAAGGGTGATACAGAGTCGTCTAGCTTCAAATTAATATAAATGTGGCAAAATTATTGGATGGGAAAATAATGCTTCAAGTAGCATTCGCATCCTCCGGTAAGGGAGGAGTATTCCATAGATTATTAACCAAATTTCTGAATTATATGTAAAGACGGGAATCCAGTTTGCTTTTGAACATTATGTTTCTTTTTTGCTTTGTACATTATGAATGGAATTTGGCGGGTTCAGTGAAGAATTTAATTTCATTTGGTTGACACGTTTTCGTTAAAATAGAGTTGTATTCCTGTTTGTCATCCTAGAAGTAAGTTGGATAAACTGCCAACAAAATGCAAACAATAAGTAGTATATACAATAATATAATGGTAATATTACAAACACTTATTAACTTTCAGATTGCCAGGCGATATTTTGATAGATTAGTTCCGTTGATTCAGCGTTTCAACAGTAATCTTAGACCGGGTTCTATTCTTGGTAAGTAGGAATCGCAAAACCATATATTGTTATCCACCATAGGATAGGATTTCCAATTTATATGAATTCTCTCATATTCTGGTGCAAGATTCAACGTGCAAGTTAAAACAAGGAATGGTGATTGACGTTGAATTAGTATGTACGGAAAACATGAAATAGAAGTATAAAACCAAATTAGATTGGGTAACTTTTTTGACAACTAATCCTGATATATATATGATTCATGCATTTACAACTACTAGATAATATTGACGGAGAATTGCGCCTCAAAGTTGCAGAAGTCTTCGAATTTGAAAGACAAATATCACAGGTAACCTAGACCTAAATGATATTTATCAGAATTATTTTATATTTATATTTCGTCATTTATCGAAACTTTTTATTACAAAACAACAATTTTGTTTCAGAATTCTGGCAATTGTTTGTATTGCTATTAATTTATTCATTGTAGGCTATTCGTGTTGCAAAGTCTTCTAATGAAGAGAAAGTATCATACTCCATCAGTGAACTACAACAGAATCTCCCCAACATTGACTGGACCGTAGCTCTACCGCAACAACAGTTGTCGTATGACGCACCTGTTCAACTCAACCTCCCAAGTTATTTTACATCTCTAAATGGCATGCTTAACAGGAGCGAACAATCTACGCTTATCATGTACCTTTATATTCGTGCAATTTTAATGGGAATTCTTCCATCTGCCCCTAAATCTACTCGCCAATTTATGGATAGCATGTACGACACAGAAACCGCAAAAGAATACACGTCCGCGGACTGCGTGGATAACACGCTGAAACTACTTCCGGAGGAAGTGCTTGTAGAGTATACAAGAAAATATTCTCAAGATATCAAACCTGTACAGGACTTTCTTTCCTCTTTATTTAGGAATCTGACAGATGAAAGCATTCAGTCTTTTTCATCTTACCCTGGTTACAGTGATGAAACAAAATTCAGAATATCCGGAATTTTATCCTCTCTTCGTCTAATGAGTGCTCCGATACCAATGATTCCCTGGACAGTCGTTCTGTCGACAAATAATGATGTGCTCCATTTGTTTAGAGCTAATTTTGCCCATCAGGCATACGCTTCTCGGTTGGTGAACAGAATAGGAGAAGTATATAACGTTCCTGATATACCATGGTATGATGTAGCTATAGCGTATGATAAAGACATCAATACTCTAGGTAATTAAATTCTTTTTTACTTTATGTACTTGATAAGAACAAAGAATCACAATACATTTCTGAGAAAAACATTTCATACATGCATGTACTACTGTATGCATGGTTGTGATTTCTCCAGCCAAATTGCGACATTGAATTGCTCAAATGAAAAGCTGTAGTGTAAAAGATTGATTGCATATGAAATTATTACAGAACCATCAGAGCCATGCTGTTTAATAACAGTCCATTTAAGTACATCCAGGGCGATTTATTACTGAATATGCTATTTTGATCCACAATACTAAAACGTCTGACAAAGTAATTGTGATCCGTAGTTTTGCCCTTCGAGTTTAGCGTCTGTTTTACAACATAAGGGGTATAGAACACTACTGTTTTACTACATAAAGGACAAATAACTTTGTATTTTCCCATAAAATACTAAATTGTGTATACAAAGTACAAAGTATCACGAATACCATGTCAATTAAGGTATTAGATGACGATATTTCCTATCTAGTAAATAGGTGGTGGGATTTTTGCAATCATGGTATCATNTATAATGACGATATTTCCTATAGTAAATAGGTGGTGGGATTTTTGCAACCATGGTATCATTTTGAAGGGTTTGTCAAATAAAAATGTTCCACCAAAGGAATTTTCAAAATTTTGATTACTGTTCGATATATCTCATCCAAAACTTTACATTGAAATCTATGGGAATAGCAT
>CAJDSM010015653.1:1415-12425 GCA_903981925.1 Ostrea lurida
ACATTTTATCCAGCAGACTGACAATATCTTTTCATTGTCTATAGCCAGATATTACACTGGGTGGAGTGAGGAAATTCATATAAAGTGCGGCCCTGCCACAGCCAGGATTCGAACTCACAACCTCCTTGATTGAAAGTCCGAGGGCCTAACCATTAGGCCACTGACGCCGAACTTTGGAGTCCAAAGGAATGTTGAAAAAGTTTGAATCTTTACCGCATAGTGAGTTTAGATCGTCAGCTCGGAATTTCTATCAAGAATCCGGAATCAGAAATGAGAACTGTACAAAAAACATGATGATTGTTTTTATAAACATGGATTCTCAGAGACACCTGCATGCAACTAGACTGGATATCTATATATTATTTGTGGTGCTGATTTCTGGGAAAGCTTGCAAAGTTTTAAATAGGATAACAATGGAATCTAAGCCAGGGGCTGGGCGGAGTGGAACACACCCCTAACGATCAGCCTTGCAGGTTTGCCAAATTCTATGATTATCTTTCTAGTAATAATTCAGCAGTGTGCGAATTCACGCTGTCCGATGGTCAATTGCTTCTCGTATCATTCGGGCTACACCCAATCTGAATCAAAATAGACGAGTTGTCTATCCCAATTCTGGCTGTGTGTAAAAACTTGATCTAACCACCATCCCCCCTTTATCATTTTTTTCTTTCTTCTTTTCTGTTAGCATCGGTATAATACAATTATACAATAGATTTTAATTGATATGCTGATATTTCTTAATATTTACTATTTTTGTTAAAAATTGTTTATAATTATTCCCAACCTTTAAATTAAGTGAAACTATAGAAATACTGTGATAAAACTCAAAAGGATATCCCCCCCTGTCACCCACAATTGTTTTTATGCTCACTTGAGTCACTACAGCTTTGAACACAGAAAGATATGGCCATCTTAAAACACCCTAAAGTTTGACCTTGAGATCCAGGTCAAGGTTATACAGAGGTCATGAATGTATGTGACACATCCTCCCATGGTATACATCCTCTCATGGTGAGACATCCACATCCAAATATAATCCAAGTTAGAGAATTTTACCTTTGACCTTGAGGTCAAGGTCAAATATAGGTCATGATGTATGCGCCATCCTCTCATAAGATACACCTATATGCTAGTTATGGTATGCCTATGTCAAAGAACAAAGAAGTTATGGCCTGGACTCACATCTTGATCTCACAGACGAGACAGACAAGACAAACAGAGTACATGACACATCGTCTTATGGTGATTCCTCATGTGCCAAATATAGAATCCTGTGGGAAAGAACACGAAGTTATGGCCAGACACGAATTCATAATTAAAACTTACAATTTTGACCTTGATGTCAAAGGTCAGGTCATACAGAAGGTAATGATATACCAACACATCCGTCTCATAGTGAATCACCATGTCCAAATATGGTATGCCTACCTCAAAGAAACAAAGAAGTTATGGCCAGGACCCGATATCTCACAGACAGGACGCACGAGTGTTCCTATATACCCCCCAAACTGTTTGGGGGGTATAATGTAGCATTGGGACATCTTTCATTTTCAATGTGTAATACATTTAACAAATCCTCAAGCTCGTGTACATCCGCCATGTTTAAATAAGCGTGGTAAGAAAGCGGCTAAGTAAATGAAATGGAGAGAGAGGGCATTGGGAAGAACCAGAAAGAGGAAGGAGAGAGAGAGGAGAGAGAGAGAGAGAGAGAGAGAGAGAGAGAAGACGAGAGAGAGTTAGAGAGAGAGAGAGCATTTGCCATTATATGAGAAGATCAGAAGAAAGATGAAAGAGAGAGAACAGTAAGGAGTATGATGTGATCAGACTCAAGACTGTGTGCTGAATTATTCATTACAATGAAAATGTGAAAAGGATAACTGCATATGAAATTTGAATGTGAAAAATGAATAATTGCTATCATTAAGTCATACATATGATATCTCACGCTTTTGGCGTGAGACTCGCTTTTTGAAGCAATCTCACGACTCATGCGCGAGTAACAATATCTCACCCATAAAAATAAATCACAGTTCAAAATTTGTTATGGTATATTCTTATCACGATGACCAAATTACCGTGTTAAGAAAGCCATATGTCATCATCATTTTTTAATAATCAAGCACTGTGTACATTGCAATCAGACTAATTTTCCACTTGTCTGAAAAACCAGGTGGTAGATTTTCACACTGATCAGAGTACTAGCCTGCACACCTCGAAATCCGTCAAATTCACACCTTTGAAACCATGAACTTGTTTCATGGACCTTGACTTTGTTAAATAAACAACAATTAATGTGTAGTTAATTAACTTTACTGAAGCCTGCATGCTCTATACTTATAGCTTGGTCAATGTTATAAAATTTGGAGTGCCTTCCTATTAGGGAAGATAACTCTCACACTTGGTCAAAAGCGAAAGTAGAAACTGCGTTGTATTCGAAAAATGTAAAGTCGATGATAAAGGTAAAATTCCATGAAATACATGAAATTTAATAATTTAACGTAATATAAATAATAAGTTACAACTAGTACCAACAATTTTATATGGCCTCTATCCGACACGATGAAATCTGCTGCTATAAAAAATCTCACGCCAAATCCCCCTCACTTCAGCAAAACCTCGCGCATAGGCAATCAGATTTATCACATGTATGTCATTAGTACTAACAATAAAAGAATTTTATTGTTGATCATATACATGTAATGGACTATCCCATTTCTACAGATAAATATAAGAGAGATAGCCCTGTGGACTACTTCATTCTCTTTATAATTTCGCACATTTCAAAACACTGAATTTAAAAACACTAGTTAGCCTACAACAGAAAAATTGGCCTAGATTCTCACACTCAAAAACTCAATTTTGATGCAGGTGTTTGTGGACTTTCATGCACCACAGGTATCTGAATTTTAATCCATAAATAAATAATAAAAAAAATCTTCCATATATATATATATAAATACACGTGTATTATATTATATTATATGGGAAGATTTTTTTTATTATTTTATTTATCTTATTATTTATGGATTAAAATTCAGATACCTGTGATGCTACGTACATTTCGGAAGGCGGGGTAGAGAAAACCCTAGAAATCGCCATTGTTCTGATTTTGCTGTGCAGCATGATCGTGAAGGAGCTCTTTTTGTGTACAAAACTCATATGAGCAGACCAAAAACCATCAGAATGATGATGATCGGGCAGATGGGAGAATGTATGAGATCAAGGGTACGAAATAGAAAATTACAATTTATTGTAATGACATGAAAAGTGAAATTATTTTTATTTTCGAGTAGTGAACAGAATTTATTTTGTAATTGATTCTAAAAAAAAAGTGAGCGTTTGGGTTACAAATTACATATCAGAGTCAAGTAGAAGTATTTTGTGGCAGATAAGATTTTAAAATCGAACTTGAAAAAATGTGACGTGGCCACATCACAGAGGGCACTGCTGGTTGACCCATTTCATATGCTTCATCTAATTCACAAAATATTTAGACATTAATCAATATTGACTCTGATCTTTGACCCTTGACAATATTTGTAGAAGTTTAGTGATCCCCTGATGATTGACCTTGCCGATATCCCGTTCGCTAGATAATTCTTTTAAGGAATAGTCAATAGTGACCTTGACCTTTGATCAATGACCTTAAAAATCAATTGGGTCTCATACTTTCTCCATGGAGAACATTTGTGGAAGGTTTGATGATCCTCTGATGAATACCCTTGCTTCTATCTTGTTCACATAGTTACAAACACAGACACACAACACACACACAGTCGCCAAGGACTCGCAGCAGTGCTGCTATATTCTCTCCACAACCAGTTGCGAGGGGATAAGAATTCTAACACTCTCCAAAACTGTCATACAAGTTTCTGCAAACATTTTTGAGTTACTTCCCTTTTTATAAATAAAGTTCTAAAACTCGAAAACAGAAAATCAGAATTTTTTCCAAATCGAAAGGGAGCTTGCCTCTATGGAGATATACACTTTCTAAAAGTTCAATCTGATTGGTGAAGTGTTTTACAGTTATTGTGCGAAAAATGAAAAAACACACTTTTTCATGAAAAAAGTTCCACATATCTGAAATGTGAAATTTTCCAAATTCGAAAGGGAGCTGACCTCAATGGACATTTCCAGCAGCACTGCCCAAAAGTTTCATATTGCAAGCCCTTTTGAGTTATCGCGTGAAAACTTTTTTTCACTTTTTGATGAAAAAAGTTCCATATTTCTGAAATGCAAAATCCGAAAATTTCTAAAATTAAATGGGAGCTGATCTCAATGGATATTCACACTCTCCTAAAGTTTCATATGAATTGGTGCAAGCCATTCTGAGTTATCACGCGAAAACTGTTACGGACGGACAAGCTGATTGTATCGGTGGGGTCCTAATAACTGATGAAGTAACTAACGAAGAAACTATATGGCAGCGCCCATACGGGCCATGAAATTTTCCTTGATTGTATGTAAAGTCTTCCTTTGTGGACGGGCCTTTCCGAGGTTTGCTCATTTTGAAAAATGATTTTCAAGTAAATTGACATTGAATTGATCTAATAAATCTAATTTACCGTACTACTGAATTAATATTATTTGATAATATGAATGTGCAAAAACAATTTCATGCTTCGCTCGGTCCAATGGTCACACTGTTAGTGTATATTATCAAAACATCTGGGAAATTCACCTTGGCTGCTTTCAAACACATTGCTGCTGTCACTATCACACACGTTTTCCATGGCTCTTCATCAGCATGCAGCATACGCCTTACACCGTTGCCGTTTTAAAATACTTCTCTTGAAGTACAGAATTTAAAGAAAAATGTCACTGAAAGACAGAATCAATGCATTGGTACAGCCTATGTCCTACCTCATACGGGGCAAGATATTTTTCAACATTTCCCGCGTTGCTAACATTAGGATAAGTTGTACTGAAAATTCTTCTGATATGACACCAAATGTATACTATATACATCAGCAAAAATGTAGAAGAGGAGCACGTCCATTTCGTAAAATATTTCGATGTATGCATCAAACAATATACTCTACAGTTCGATTTTTGGTGCGCACAATTTAAGACAGTGAACGACTTACCAAACACCTGTCAATATTTGCCGTTTCCGGAGGAAAGAAATATTGCTCAACAACTTGAAACATTGAGAAGCAGGTATTTTGAATTGCAGTGACGTCTATATTTATTTATGTCATGACAAGTTGTAGGCCTATATATACCCAGCATACCGAGACTTGCGTTTTCAAACCGAGTATAAATAGAATATAGAGACTAATAACGAACCCCGATACCTCTGATTTCTTGATTATAAATGGAAAGTTGTGAATTTCGTAGTGCGTACAGTCATTTATCTATGTCTAACTATTTAGTGTCTGATACTGGAAGCCCCAGAAATATGTCGACGCCTTGGGGAAATTTACAGACAGCGCCTGCCATGCCGTGCTCACTACAAGATGTGATGAGTGAACAGCTTGCTCATGATCTCCAGCAAAAAGAAGAGGAAGAAAGGTTTCTTAATTGTCTTTTATCTATAGTAACCAAAATCCAAATAGATTCAATTTCTTCTTGAAGTTGTAAATGTGAATTTGGGTTAGAAACATGAATGATTTTCCTCAAAACTTTGGCACCCCCTGAATACATTTATATTTTAAAATAACACTGACTTGGAAATATGTGGAAAAATTTAGTTCGTTCTGACTTTATAGGTAGAACACTAAGCTCCTCACTGTTTGAAAAGAGTTTGAGTTACAAGGTTGAATTGTAGTACATCATTTTATAGTCTTAAAGTCAATGAGGCACGAACATTTCAAGAAGTCCTAGCAGCTGCAGGGGAGACCACTGAGGCATCGGATGATTGGCTTCTCGCCCAGATGTTGCAACAGGAGTTTGACCGAGAACACGACCAAACGCTAAAAATCGAGGAAAAGAAATTCAACGGCAATAATAAAGGTTCAGGATTTAAATTATTTTTCTGAAGAAAAGTATCCAGTATCATCGTAAATAAAAACATGAGTATATTTTTTATGGCAATTTAGTAGCAACAGTATGTGCACATTTAACTCGCTTGAAGTACCAGTAAATTTGGTGGTGTATAATTGAAGCATTTTCTTTTTATTTCAGTGTCAGTTTCTTTTGAGAATTATAGAGCATTACATCCAGCATACAGAGACGAGGATGATGATGAAGTAGATCCAGATGAAATAGAGAACAGGAAAAGTAGATGGGGTACTAATAGATACCTTCCTTATCCGTTTAATTGGTATCAGGCTATCAAATAAGGAAGCAATTAAACCCCACTCTGAGAGACATCACAACTTATCCATGTTTTATGGGAATGGTTACAAGAGACTGTTAATGATTATCAAATGTCACATGTTTATGGTTAAAACACTTGTCTCTGCTATATTCTCCGGCTCATTATGCCTGTGATTAAGCATAGAACCAATAATTAACAAAAACACTGCAATTACTTTACAATTTCCTCGTAAATTTTCAAGCAATATCAATTATATTGTATATAGTATTTGATTTCATTTGTTAATATTTATTAAAAACTTTTGTGAAATGATAAGTCCTACCTTACTGATCATGATTCTAAGTGGAAATTTGGTTGTTTCTTTTTAGATAATCCAAGTCCTAAATTCAACAAATTTGGAGTTTCTGGCAAAGGTAAAAATATAACCACCAAACATGACGCAGAGATCTGTGGCAGGAAAAATGCATCAAAATTGATGGATGTGAGTAAACAAAGAATGTATACAGAAGTCAGAGTAGTTTAATAAGATTTCGAATACTTGGCTCTTTGATCACTTTAACCACATACAATTATATCAGCTGGGTTCCAGTCCGCTATTAAAGAGAACTCTTTAATAGTAAATTCAAACCCAAGTGATATAATTGCCTGTGATTTTTAACTAATGCATAGTCAAATTTTACAGAGATGACTTATTGCATTGCATGGAAATTATTGTGTCAAGTTTGCTAATAAAAATCAATTTCTTATTGACAAGAAAAATAAACAATGAAAATTCTCCGACAATAAATCCTACTGTGTTGAATTGTTTCAACTTTTAAAAATGTAATACGTGTATAATAATATTTATTTCTTTTCCCATTAGTTGCCTCCTGAATTTCGATCTGGAGACGGAGAAGGAATAGATATGAAGCTTTCTAACAAAGTCTACAACAAACTGAAGATGCATTCTCTCGCTGAAAACAAGAGAAGTCAAAGGGTGCATGAGAAAAAGGAATTTTCCACAGCTGTAAGTCCTGTTGAACGTTATGTTGTCCTCATTATCACCAGTATTCATTGGTGCTCAAGTCACCTTATAGAACAGGTCCACAAAATGAAGAGTATATCCAAGTCACTTATAGAAACCAGGTCACAAAATGGAGATATTCAAGTCACTATATAGAAACAGTCACAAATGGAGATATTTCCAAGTCACTATATAGAAACAGGTCACAAATGGGAGTTATTTCCAAGTCACTTATAGAAACAGGTCACAAACAATGGAGTTATTCCAGTCACTTATCAGAAACAGGTCACAAAATGGAGATGTTCCAATTTGCTTTTGCCTTTGACATCTTAACAAATTGTAATGACAGCCACTATTTCCTCATAAATGCATGGATGTTGTGAACAATTTCTTGACCTAATTTTGAAAGAGTTATGACCTTTTACTTCACAAATGTTACAAAGCTAGGCCCACTTGTGATGCTTGCCATCCTACAGATACAGTCAAACCTCGTTATCTCGAACTCGATGGGACCAAGAACAAAGTTCGAGATATCCGTGAATTCGAGATATCAAGGGTAAAAATACTTAGAAAATAGGTAGCTGGGACCTCCAAATCAATTCAACATAACCATGGTATCCAATATATCAGTGTTCGGGATACCAAACTTCAACTGTATAAAGTCTATCGAAAAAATCCAATTAGTATATGTGAAGGTATGGAGAAAAAGGGCCTGACGAGTGAATGCAACGGAAGACAAAAATCATGATCTGCGGTACTGGTCTGGACCTTCTCCAGAACTCAGGCAAGTTCCCCTGTGCTGTCTGCTGCACTGGTTGTATGTTGGTAGCAACAGCCTCTTCGCAAGGCTGCAAGAAGTGGGTACACAAGAAATGCAGTGGGCTGAAACGCCTCACAGAGGACCCAGATTTCAAGTGCAGACGATGCCAGGAAACTGCGAGACCAATTTGATGGCAGACCACAGAGTGAAGTCCAGGTGGGACCTGACAAGCTGGAGGTCATAGCTTCTTTCTGCTACCTGGAGACCAGGTCTCCTCGGCAGCCGGAGCGGCTGTGACCTTGCAACCAAAACACGTGTGAAGACAGCTTGGAAGAAGTTTAAAGAACTGCTACCAGTTCTTTCGTCTCGCCACCTCTCATTACAAGACGCGGGGTCATGTATACAGGCACTTGTGTGCGGAGTGCAATGCGCTCCATGCTAAGCAGACATGGCCCTTGACCAAGCCAAACCTACAACGTCTGCAGCGCAACGACAGGGCAATGATCAGACAGATCTGCAACGTGAAGCCGGAAGATGTGGCAACCACGAGAGGTCAAGTGAGCTACTGACGCTTCTTGGCCTTGAGGACTTGGACCTCATTCTGAAGGAGAGAAGATCCGGTGGTATGGCCACGTGGAACGGTCAAGCGGAGCTATCAAGACAGCATGGGTCATGCAAGTAACTGGAAGTCGTGGAATAGGGAGACCCAAGATGACATGGAAGCAGGTGACAGAGAGGGACGAGAAAGACTGGAAAACTCTCAACAAACCGACCCTCAACGACGAAACACCGTGAGATCTGGTGTGAAATCAGCCATGCTGCAGCAAGCCAGCTACCTGGAGGGGGTCCACTGATGTGGGCATTGCCCCAATACCGCACGTTAATCAAAATACCGATGATGATGATGAAGTAAAATTTTCATCCTTAATACATTGAACTACAATTTTGTCCACTTTGATATTTACACATAGCAGTTTTGTGAGGAAGTAATGTTAGCCCTATTTGGAATGAATGTGGACGGTGCCAAGATGAATCAGCTTAAGAATATTTTAGACTACAAATACATATATGATATGAATAGTGATTAGATTTAAATGTTTATTAGGAACATGTGATAGATCCTCGCACGAAGCTCCTGCTGTACAAGATGGTGAATAATGGTACACTGGAATCTGTGGGAGGCAGCATCAGCTCCGGGAAGGAGTCGGTGGTGTATCACGCATACGGAGGAAGGTAAGGAAAAATCAAATGATTATACTACATCTGTTTGCAAAACAATTGTTTTTGTTTGTTTTACACTGCTGCGACCTCATTGATAGTAACGTTATATATTTTTTATGATTTAGTTAGATGGTTTTTTTTCTATGATTCACGTTACACAGTGAAGTAAAATATTTTGTTTGTTTGCTTTAAATTTCAATTTGATGTAGCTTTCTTGTTTTTAGGTCACCTGAGTAAACTAAGGTGACCTATTGCAATTGGTCTTCGTCCATCGTAAACTTGGTACATAGTGTTTACTGTTTATATGTAAAATATTTGAAAATCATCTTTATAAATTGATATTGATTTGAAACTAAATGGATATTTGGAATGAGCATGGAGCCTTTCATCATAATTGTAAATTTCATGATCTTACAGGTAGGGGTTTTGATATTAGGGTGGGGCCAAAATGGTCAGTGATGAATTGTGTCATCCTATTACTGCTCATTAATTACTTTCTGTAATCCTGATCTCTAAGTAACTGGAAGGTCCATGATAATTCATATACGTATTAGAACACATTTGTTTATTAGTTTATTTCGGACAAATGAAAAATTTAGCATATTGATAAACTGCAATGTTTGACTGATCCGGATATTATATATAAAAATACAGAAGATTACAGAAATTAAAGAGCAGCGAGGGAAGAGAGAGTATTACTTCATTAAATTGAATGAAATGAGATAAATTAATGAGTTTACATCATCTTCACTAATTATTGTTGTCAAACATTCTACACACTTGTAATAATATGAAAATTATGGGGTTCTTTAAGGACCAGATGTAATTTCATGGTTGATTTGGTTTATGAACTTTGATACATTTTATAGATTATATATCTTGTGCTTTGAAATTTGTAGGATAGGGTAACAACGAAATACACAAAAACTGAGCCCCACGAAATCTAATAGTATCACAGTCTTTGAATATTTGCAGGGTTCAATCTACTCACTATAATACAATTATTTCAGCAAAGAGGGAGTTTTGCTATCAACTGAGTGTGCGGTTAAGATCTACAAGACGACACTGAATGAATTCAAAAACAGGGGTGCCTATGTGGACGGGGATCATAGGTTTTCCCGGGACGACTTCAAGAAAAACAATCCGAGGAAAGTGATCCGAATCTGGGGAGAAAAGGAGACAGCTAACCTCAACAGGTGGATATTTAATCAGTCAGATATAACGATAGGATGTTTAATTAGTCTATATAACAGGATAATTAGTCGATATAACAATAGGATGTTTATTAGTCACAGATATAACGATAGGATATTTAATTAGTCATATATTAATGATAGGATGTATAAATTTAATGTCAGATATAACGATAGGATTTTAATTAGTCAGATATAACGATAGGATATTAATTATCAGATATAACGATAGGATGTATATTATCAGTATAACGAGGATGTTAATTAGCAGATATAACGATAGGATGTTTAATTAGTCTATATAACGATAGGATGTATAATTAGTCAGATATAATGATAGGATGTTTAATTAGTCAGATATAACGAATAAACATTTAATTAGTCAGAATATAACGATAGGATGTTTAATTAGTCAGATATAACAATAGGATTTTAATTAGTCAAATACAACAATACGATGTTTAATTAGTCAAATACAACAAGATGTTTTATTAGTCAAGATGAAACTCTTGAACCACTGTTGAAAGAGAATTGACTGTTCTTTACTTTGTTTACTTTACTTTGTTTACTT
>CAJDSM010015653.1:12476-36322 GCA_903981925.1 Ostrea lurida
TTTGTAGGATGAAGAAATTTGGGATTCCCTGCCCAGCTGTACAAGTCCTAAACAAGCATATCTTGGTGATGAGTTTTATCGGGAAAGACCAGTGTCCAGCTCCTAAACTAAAAGACGTAAAACTGCCTGTGGAAGATTTAGAGGATGCGTATGAACAGGTCACAGGGGTGAGTGTGGATTTTATCTGTGGTGTAGTTAAGTGTTCATGAGCAGGTTATAGTGGTGAGTGTGGATTTCACATGTGTAGTTAAGTGTTCATGAGCAGGTCGTAGGGGTGAGTGTGGATTTCACATGTGGTGTAGTTAAGTATTCATGAGCAGGTTATAGGAGTGAGTGTGGATTTCACATGTGGTGTAGTTAAGTGTTGTAATGACTTTTGATCAAGGTACAGGTGACTCTTAAAAACTGAAGTCCATAAGATCACAGTAAATGTGAGAGGTTTAGAGAGGCTGGAAATAAGCTCTTGTATTGACAAGTTTTAACTTTCACACTAACAGGATATAAATCTGTTTACATCTGTATATGATGTCATGTAAAGGTATAAATCATCATGTGGAGATGGCATACATGTGATATCTCACCCTTTTGGGGTGAGACTCACGCTTTTTGAAGCAATCTCACGACCTCACGCGCGGGTAACAATATCTCGCCCCCCAAAAAAAATTGTTGTTAAAATTTTATTAGTAGTCATTTTCTTATCAACGATGTCAAATTACAACGCTAAACACACCGGAAGCAGCGGTCACTTATTGTTCTTGCAATCAGAAATGAGGTACGTGCCCTTTTACTAAGAGGTATGTAATAAAAGTTTGTATGCTGGCTTCGTGCGTTGTCGATTTTAAAAAGGTAACACATAAATTCATTGATATATTGTTACACGCGCATGGGATTGCACCAAATAGTTTTATAGCTTGGGTGTCTCAATGACGTCTAATTTACGATAATTTTCTTTTGATCTGAAATATTTGCTCAGGTGCTTGGTTCATAAACACTGCAAAGTCAGAAAGTGTGTTGTTATAGGCCTACAGCAGAGTTGGAGAAGTTAATAAACCAAGCGCCTGTGCTTTTGTGTATCAAATAATTACCGATAATTTCCTTTCGATAGTGAAATTAGTTTAGGTGTAGTATGGCATTTAGTTTCCCTTTGATCATGAAAGTTGTATCAAAAATGCCTGCAATGTCCAGAAAATACTCCAAGAAGAATCTTCCATTAGTTACAGTAGAGATTAATGCCCTAATCAACATGCAACACTAAACTGCTGAAACTTGCTTGTGACACTTGATAATTGCTTTTATAATAAAAAATGAACTAAAGCTAGTTTTTAAGTCTTATTATGGCCTTTATTACAGCAAATCATTGATATAAAAAAATCTCACTCCAAATCACCCAATCTCACCCTTAGCTCGGCAAAATCTCACTCATAGGCAGTCGCGAATTTATCACATGTATGGAGATGGATTAATTCAAAAAAAAAATTTCCAATTAATTTACTCAATTTACATCTTGGATTCAAATTAGGAAAATGAATATTTTTATTTGTTTTTAGCTAAAAATGTTTATATGCTGCATGTCTCAAAATTAGTGTTGCATCTCATATAAATTGTTCTAACTTTCAAAATTTAATTTGATGTCAAGAATTGATAGTTGATTATGAGACAGATTGGAAAACTTTAGGAAATAGCAAGCCATGTATGTAACAGGAATTCAATTTTACATCAAAAGATCAAGAGTTTATTTATGTAGAGAAAACATTTACACACAGAAGTTATTTTGATGGATCAATAGCTTCTCGATTCATTTCTATCACCAATTTGTCTCTTAGATATATACAGTGTACTTACATTACATTTTGTATTACTAAGTCGTCTGTTGGTTGTATACTATAATACATGTGTTTTACATTTGTATTACCAATTGGTCTGTTAGTTAGGGCCCCGCATGAAATGCGGGTGCCCTATAGTAATCACATTGTCCGTCCGTCTGTCCGTCAACATTTTAGTTGTGACGCGATAACTCAAAAAGTTTTGATTGTACAGTTTTCAATCTTTGCATAATTGTACTCTGCAAGAAGAGGCAGAAGTGTATAAAATCTGGGTTCACAGCACCTTCATACAGATGTCACTTTCCTTTGATAGCCCTCGGCGGGGCCCTTGCTGACCATGTCAGTTTTCTAGTTACATATACTTACATACATATTAATTTCCTATCATAAAAAGGCAATAGACTGAAGATTGCATGTACTAACAATAGTATTGATTTGTAGTGTGTACCTGATGTTCAATACCCATCAATTCATTTGTCTTTGATTTACACAATCAGTTGAAATTTCTATAATGAAGTTCATTTTGTCGTCAGATAATGGATACGATGCAGAATAAGTGTGCCTTGGTTCATGGTGACCTGAGTGAATACAATTTGCTGTGGTATGGTGGTAAGGTTTGGGTCATTGACGTGAGTCAGGCTGTAGAATTGACCCACCCCAAGGCTATGGAGTTCTTGTTCCGAGACTGCAAAAATGTGTGTAAGGTAAGCAGCAGGTGTCAGATGTTATCTCGTTTATAACTGCATGAAAAGACTAAGCATCATTTTCTTTGAAATCAAACTCTGTGACAGATTCATATCTTTTTCAGTAATGCGTGAAAATAAATGACAATTTCACTATGGATTATTTTACATCATTTTAGTTCTTCACGAAAGCTGGAGTGCACAATGTCAAGGAACCCGAAGAATTGTTCAATCACATCACAGGACTGAATATAAAAGGAAAAGGTGCTGAATTTGGAGCCCAGGTACAACGATACGACAAAGAAAGAAGTGCAGAACTACTGGCACATCAGATGTCGACCAAAGAGTACGCCTTTGATTACTACTTTGAGAAGTCCCATCAGGACCGTCTGGAAGAGGCGGAGATGGAGGACAGGAATGATCCGTTTGAGTATTTCCACGAGAAGTCGTTACAGGACAAAGCAGACGAGGAGGAGGCGGGGACCTCAGAAGACGAATCAGATGAGGATGTGGAGGAGGAACTGAGGAACGCGGACGAGGATAAAATAGAAAAATTAAAACTGGGATAGTGTTTGATTGTGGAAAGATGTAGGGAGGGGGGGGGGGGTCATGTATTATGTATTGCCATATGTTGTTATGCCCCCTACAGGGTTTGGGATGGGGTTTATAGGAACCATTAAGCATAAATTCGTTATTTCCCACCATCCATTGTACCTTGTAGGGGGTATTAGTCCTGTTGGACAGTTCTGATCTAATATATTAAAACTTCTGATATATGGAAGTACCCCTATTGATTTTGATTGGGGAAAAAATAGGAAGGTCTGCCTGATTGTGATCGTTATGCCTTACTGTAACAGATTCTGTTTCGAAATAATAATCTTCAGTTCCCTCCTAAGACACTGCTATATCAGGAATTTATTTTTTTAAAAATGAAATAAATATTTGAAGTCAATAACAATGAATTATGGAAATATTCATTGAAAAGCAAAGCAGTATCAAAAGTCATTATTTTGGATTTGTAGCATTAAAATTTTCCTGCAATATGTGTATTGTTGAATTTGGTTAATTGTGAGTAGCTGTACACTGCATGGGGTGCAATCATTATGATAAGGATTTTGTATGAGAGTTGAGTGATTCTGCTATATGTGTTGTATAGATATAGTAATTTATTCATTAATTCTTGAAATTTTAATTGGAAGAGCATGTCTGTTGAATTTATGAAATCATCTAATCTGAAGATGCCTTTTTAAGTGGAGTTGAATATTTCAAATTTAGGTTGAAAATTTTATTAATTGTACACAATGTAGAATTCAGTCAAGAATTTGAATTAAACATTTATTTGTCATAATCATGTGCCAGGTAACCATAAACCATAAATGGCATCTAATGTTATATTCATCATAGATGGTGTGAAAAAAATATTGGGGTTTAAGGTTGATACAGCCATTACATTTTTTTTTTATATTCTTATTGTCAGTCAAGGTTTGTGAAGATATTTAAATTTTTGTCTCTGTTTATATCAGATTTAGGATTTTTTTTTTTCTGTCAGGCAGCTTCTTAATAAAATGCTATTTAAAAACAATTTGATTTGTCGTGTTTGCATGGTATCCTGACTGTATTTAGAAACATTGTTGGACAGTTATTGGACAAAAAAACCTCATCAATATGATAATAATCATGTGGAGTTGACATTAGATATAAACTGAACTGAATCCTGATTCAGTATACTGTTAGATAATGATATTGAAATAGGTGCTTAAAGGTCATAGCGCAACGTTTCGTTATTCTTGTATTTTTTATAAACTATCCTTATATAAAATCAAGTCACCCCTTTGATTTTTTTGAGAAAAATCAGGCATATTTCCTGTGTTTTGGAAAATTATACATTGATGATGAATGTAATTTGCACCATTATCTACTTGAATTACTGAGTTTCTCTCTTTGAAGAAATGCAAATGGCGGATGCACCTGTATGTTACATACTATAAAAAACACTGTTCAGTTAGTTGTTATAATTATATTTCATCATCATCAAATAATATCTAAGGGTTGGAATGATGTTTACATTGTCTGTAAATCTAATCATTATCATTGGAAGTCTTCAATTTTGAGGATGATGAAAAATTTTGTTGAAATGTACATTGCAGTATCCTTAATCAGCTTAGAATTCAGTGATTAAAATACCATATAAGCAGAAATTTTAGGGAGGATTTTCATTTTGGCATTTTAGCGAGGGTTTTGAGATCGCTAAAAATTAAATATCGCTAACAATTCATTCCAAATCATCAGTAGAGTTTTTCCGAAACACTGGAATTCATATTGTTAAATAAAATACCACTTTTTATGGCAAAAATGCTCGCTTAAAAATTCTACTTATACGGTATCACAAGAAATGAAGTACTGTACCACAAATTTACACGTATGCTTAGTACTCAGTGGTGTAGCAGTGAGCATTCTGTTGTGACATGGGACCTTCGTTTTAGGTCATATTCAGAAAGCGTGTCTTGCACTCTAATTGCTGAGCTTTTGGTGAAGGAGCAGTCATTACCTCTCAAGGTTCACTTTATGAAAAGGGGGAAAAAAACAAAGTGAATTTTATTCCAAAGTATCCTGTTCTTAGGAGATATTCTGGACAAATATATTTCACCAGGAAAGGAAATAATAGGGGGAAGGGGGTGTTATGATTAGAGGTGAATAGTTTGTTTAAAACACTTTGCAACTATTTCATCAATGCAGCTGGATTCTATATAAAATATGATTAATTAGATATCAAAACATCAGTTATATAAAGCATATTTTTTTTCATATGAGTTTGAAGATGTGGAAGTATCCCCATTTATAACATGCCATTTATTCATTTTTAAAAAATATCAAAAGGAAGTTGGTGACAGAGAAGGAGGGTAATTGGCAGCCAGAGTTACTCAGAAAAGTTCAGTACTTTTATTATGATGATGCACAATGAAGACACAATTAGATTTATTACTGATAAAACATTGATGAATGGAAATATAACCAACCTCTTCATATGTGTCGATCATGCAGTTAATACCTCAGCCAAGGAGGTTATAAAATCGGCAGTGTTTATTTATTTGAACCCATTAAATTTTGGTGGCAATCTGGATCCTGAAGACTTTAATGTATCTGGCCCTTATAGTTTAATAGTTTTAACCAAAAATTTATGAAATTAAATTATGTAATTCTTAACATGCACATATACTTGTAGTGTATGAACTCTAAGTGACCATGTAAGCTATATTGAATAAGGTCATTTCAGTGACCTTCCACGTACAATTCTGCAGTGTAACATTCTATGTAGGTCATCATGCTGCATTATCACTTTATCTTCTTTATAATTATCATACCATTTGGGTCATCATGTCACAAGATCTCTGTACACTATCAGTGTATAAATGGACTTTGATCTTCAGCATGTCATTAAAATATACCTAAACGAGCAATCTGAGATTGTGCGGCTTATAGATACAGATTTATGATAGTTATAACGAATATATGTAGTTAGGTTTAGGTAATTAAAAGTTAAAGACAACAAATATACTGGCGTATATCACTTTATTTGCAAGAAATTCATTTTGCATAGATCAGTTTGTCAGGTTGCTACATGTATGATTGATGTGATGAATGATTTTGTGCATTATGTATAACATATATAGTGATTGTTAACTTGCATACTCGTGAAATAATGTCTAGGTAATAAAACCCACAAGCCAAGTTCATGGAAATAGTCAAGTCTTGTAGAAAGCAGTGCATCATATTGGACCTGTGGAATTCTGAATGACTGAAGCCTTCAATGTCTACATTTATATAAGGCGAGGAAAAGAGCAGCAGAAAATAGGAGGGGAAATTGAATCAAATGGATATGTACTTTTACATACCAGTCTCAAAACATTAGAAGAATTTGGACACTGGTAAATATGAACTGTTTAAAATGTGTAATTTTGAATGACCTTTCAGGACATTATCCATGGTTTTGAAAAAGTATCATACTTTCTATTTGTTTTGTCAGTGAAATAAATGTGTTGTGGTTCACTGTGTTTTACTTCTTGATAAAGGCACAGCTAGACTTCAAGGGTGCTTAGACACATTTTGAACTGAACATTTTTATATTTTATTTTTCCATTTTTAATGTTTACAATGCTTACCCATGGTATTTCTAATGTCAAAGGTCAAGGTCATTATTGACTATAGCCTAAAATCCTTGTAAACAAGATAGAAGACACCAGCATTCGTCGGATAATCATCAATCCTTCCACAAATGTGGCCTATTGAGAGAGAATAAACCCTATTGATTTTCACTGTTACGATTGACCATAGTCTATAAATCTTGTGTTCATCCTTCCACAAATGTGGCCTATTGAGAGAGAATAAACCCTATTGATTTTCACTGTTACGATTGACCATAGTCTATAAATCTTGTGTTCATCCTTCCACAAATGTGGCCTATTGAGAGAGAATAAACCCTATTGATTTTCACTGTTACGATTGACCATAGTCTATAAATCTTGTGTTCATCCTTCCACAAATGTGGCCTATTGAGAGAGAATAAACCCTATTGATTTTCACTGTTACGATTGACCATAGTCTATAAATCTTGTGTTCATCCTTCCACAAATGTGGCCTATTGAGAGAGAATAAACCCTATTGATTTTCACTGTTACGATTGACCATAGTCTATAAATCTTGTGTTCATCCTTCCACAAATGTGGCCTATTGAGAGAGAATAAACCCTATTGATTTTCACTGTTACGATTGACCATAGTCTATAAATCTTGTGTTCATCCTTCCACAAATGTTGCCTATTGAGAGAGGATGAACCCTATTGATTTTCAAGGTCACGATTGACCATAGTTTATAAATCTTGTGTTGCCTTGTTATAGCTTTTGTTGTGTTCATATTGTTTTCAAAAATTAAACTTAAATTGCCATGACCAAACCAGAAATTCCAAACTTCTTATATTTATAATTTATGCTCTTTTGCATTAAAGTTTCAGAATTAACCAATTTCTTAAGTGCCAAAGAGTATATACATGTTCACAAGAGGGAGAATTCATTGTGTACAAAGTTTGGAATGTGTTTTGTAATCATTGATGACTCTTGCAAAAATCTTGCATGATACTGCATCATTAGTCTGGCCTGGCTTAGTTTTTTAAGGTTAAATGTGAAGGGTCAGTCAGTACGAAATAACGTACTGTATGCTGCGAAAATTTCACCGGGAAGTAAACATTTGAACGAACCATGACACTATTGCACCTTGTGGTTCTATGAAGTTCGATTTTAATTTGATCAGACATCAACAATACATGAAGAGATGCTATCTTTCCAATAAATGTGCAAGGTCAAGGTTTGATGGAAACTTCCTCGTGTACAGAATTCGGAGGCGTTTCTACAACAATATCTGTCCTTCACAGAGTACCTGTCATAAAAAACTGTGTTCCCATTAGTCAATTCAATGTATTACTACATCATTGGAAGGAAAAGTCCTTGTGACACTGTACAAGATTTGCAGAATGCATTTTTGTGCTTGATTTCAATAACTAGTAGAGATGCTACCTTACACAATCCAATGTAAGACTGGGTTCTTGTTTATTTTCAAGGTTAAATACAAAACATCAAGGTCACTTGAAGTTCAATAAAGACACAAATCCTTGATTTAAAAAAAAAATATCAAAGAACCAGCAAACACTTTGGAATGCATCATTGATAAGGAGTGCATCATGTTGCCAAGGAACACCTCACTCTCCGAAACCCTTGTTTTAGATATGGATTCATAAATAAATATATTAACATAATAGCCCGCCCCCCCCCCCCCCAATACGAATTTAACAAGAATGGCATACCATAATCCATTATTATAAATATGAAATATCTATTTAAAACAAAAAGATCATTCTTTTTAATCATTTATTTTGTACAAACTATGTGTATCAAAAATCTCCTTCATAGTCACAATAAGAAAATACCTACTTATTTTAAACAAAACAAATATTTGAGCATAAAAATATAGTTTTCAAAATATCACTGTTAATCTCATCTTCAGAATATTCTGGAATGTATTAGGAGTCGGTGAGTTTGCAGGTTTAAGACAGTTTGGGTTCTCCAGCGCTGATCTGGGATTCGATTCCACACTCATCTTGTCCTCGCAAGATCTTGAAAAATCCTGTCACAAAGAAATGATATTTAATACAAGGTTGCATATCAATATGATTTATAATATTGTACCCTTGTAGTTCTTGAAAAGAAATTTTATAAATTTTTCAATATATCAATCATCCTATGTAACAAGTATGAAGACAATGATGTCTGGACCCTCTCGCTCACCAGCTACTGTAATAGAATCACAATATTTCGTTATTATCTACCAACGAAATACAAAAATTTAATCCATGAGATTATTTGCTTCTACAGTACATCATTATAAAATTTTTAATAAAATTTCTTCAGTTTCAGCATGGATAAATCTCCTAAAAACCATATAATTTCTGAAATTAAGCTGAAATGTATAACGTAATAATGATGATTTTTGAAATATTGTTAGTCCAAGAGCGGTCATGTGATATGAGGAATTTTTGCCAAATTTTTCTAAGTTTGATCGGGTGAACTTCTCATAAATATTTAAAGACCATCCAATAATTCCTGCTAATATGCACAGCTACATATGATCGTTCTTACTGGTATACCAAGTTTCGTTGAAAATTTGTTTGGACTAGTTTCAGAGAGAGTTGCGATGACAAGTCGATTATGAGATTTTACAAATTTTCTAAGTTGAAGGGGCATTACTCCGTAAAATTTAAAGGATCCAATAGTTTCTGCTAATATGCAAAATACATATGATGTTCTTCAGTATTACTAAATTTCTTGGAATTTGGTGGGTTAGTTCAGAGATTGCGATACAATTTATTGGACGACGGACGACAGAACTGACCCGAACTCCTAGACCGCTTTCGCCGTTGGCGACGCAGGTAAAAACCTAACCCCTTTGTATTCCCACTATGGCCCATGGGGTCATATGAAAAAGTTTGTATCTGCACCACCTGAGATTGCTTCCCTTGCGGTTCTTGAGAAGATTTTTTGATGAATTTCTAATGTATTCCTGTGTAGAACTTTAAAACCTCACTATGGCCCCCTCTTGGCAAAAGGAATTTATATAAATCTACATAATATATGTATAAGGAACTTCTACCCAAGAACATGCCTTTCTTCCTAAATTATCTCCCCTTAAATGTGGACATAGCCCTCCATTCTACCTTGAATCTTCATTTCCCTAGAGTGCTTAGTGCCAAGTTTGGCTTAAATTGGTCCTGCAGCTCTAACAATGTGAGGATTTCGTAAACGGCAAACAGAAGATGGACAAAGTTAATAAGCATCCAGCTCAGGCAGCTGAAAATGATCAAACACCAAGCATCACCTGTTACTCTCGTAAGCAATACATTTTGAACGACCTTTAAATCTGACTATTTATCCCCATCCTTACCTTGATCTCCCCAGTCGGGATTCCATGAGTTAGCCACCAGCCAGTAATCGTCACCATTCTCTGTTCCCCATCCCAGGATCTTAATGGCATGGCCGCCCAGAGGTTTTCCTGTTGTGTGCTTGTACACGCCTTACAAATCACAGAGAACAAGTCAGAAAACCTGGTCTTAAGGTCAGGGAACATTCAAGCATTATAAACTAAAGTACATTCACATCAAATGCAAACTGAATTTTGCATAAAAGTGCTGATACTAAAAATCTGACATCATTTATTGGATGACGATTTTTTTTTCACACAAACATAAAATTGTACACACCAGATTTGTATTGTGGGAAATCAGAGTAGACTGTGAAAGCTCCCTCTACTGGACCATTGGTCATGATTTCTGTCATGATTTTCTCTACACCGCGTACACTGTAGGCAGACTCTCCTACAAAACAATCATATATAGCATACAGCCATTTCCTATTCTGCATTTATATCATAAAAAGTTTATACATTATCATTAAAATACATTCAAAATTTAATTTTGTCTTTAAAATGGTCTAGCTTGGCTAGAAAAAGTAGGGTTCAAACAAGAAAGATTCAACAGCTGCATAATTTTTGTTCTCTTTAAATCTTTATAGCAAAATGCAAGCCTTGATATCCTCTCCTAATACAAGAAAATGCAGATATCAAAATTACATTACAATATGAAACGTATTTCCTACCATGGTGCTTATCCTTTTGATAGGTGACGTTGTAGCCCTGCTCGCACGTCTTATGACAACGTGGGGTGGGTTGAATCTGTTTGCTGCATGGCTGGAGCTTTCCGACAACATGGTGGTCACAAGCCTTGATAGTGTAGGGCTGGCATCCCTGTACAACAAGCCATGTGCAATATAAAACCACATTTTTCTTTTGAGAGGAATTTAAAAGTTCTGTAGATTAATTATACATTAAGACTTGTGTCTACAAACTCATCATTGATGTCTTAAAATTCTGAACAAAAAGGTCACTCATGGAGCCTTACATAGACGTTAGTTGTATAAGATACACAAAGACAGATAAGTTAGGAATAAAATATTCCACAACTTTTCGTCTAAACACATGTTTAAGTGAATATCTTCCCAATAATCCTATCATATCACAATCTTTACAATAAAGAATGTTTTGTCTGTATTAACCATTTCATGGTTTTCACGTTTAGCTATAAACAATGGGACTTGACCTTCCAGCCCATACTTTACTTAAACAAGAGACCCATCATGGACCAATCACTCACCTGAGCACTGCTTCAACTAGGAGGAGCAGTAGTAGCAACTTGAATCCCGTATTGTGGCCACCCAACCTCGAGGGGGGGGGGGGGGGGGGGAAAGGCATATCTAAACAAACTTAAATTTCCCCCATATCAGGAATCTTTCAGGTAAATATCTACTCGTCTGGTTCGAATGAAGAAAGACTTAAAGATAATTCCCTACATATTTGCATGTAAAAATTTTATTCCCTTTTAGTTATTGGTTGCCCGCACATTACCCTGAGGGTTCCATGATTTGAACAAACTTGTTAGAATCTTCAAAATATCAGGAAACGTTTTCTGGCAAGTGGTTGCGTGCAGAAAAGATGTTTCGCCTCATATAATCATAGTGGTAACACGTTGTGAGTCCCCTACTGGGGCCGATGTGGTGACCGAGTCCCGGGGGTCAGTGAGTTTGGAGACAAACTGAAATCTTGGCCACTAGTATCAAGGAAGGCTTCAAAAATTGTGGCAGGTTTTTCTGGCATGTGGTTCTTGCAGAAGAAGATTTTTAAAGATTTCCCCTATATAGGTGGGCCAATATGGTAAGAGAGCTTGTGGATCCCCTGAGTTGGGGCCGGCCAGAGTGCGTAGCCCGGCGCGAGGGTCCAGTTAGAACAAGACCTTGAGTATGCCAGCTAGTAGGGGTCAGGGAAGGGCTTGTCGATAAGGTAAATTTCCAGGCATTTTCTGGGCCAAGTGGTTCTTGAGAGAGATTTAAATAACGATTGCCTCCTTCTAATTTTTCATACGTAATAATTCTCTTGAATTGCCCCTACATGTGGCCTATCCATCATAGATACCCCACCCAGGGGTCATGATTTGAACAAATTTGAATCTCCACTATATCAGGAAGTTTCATATAAATTTTCATGCTTTTCTGGCCCAGTTTTCTTGAGAAGAAGATTTTTAAATGACACCAACCCTATTTTTGCAATTTTCATGATTATCTCCCTTTTGAAGGGGGGCCCAGTCCTTTCATTTTTAAACAAATTTGAATCCCTTTTTACCCAAGGATGATTTTCTCGCCAAGTTTGGGTTGAATTTTATGCCCTAGCCCAGTGGCTCTTGAGAAGAATTCGAAAATTGTGAAAAGTTAATGGACAGCGACAGACAGACGATGGACATCAGGCGATCAGAAAGCTCACTTGAACCTTCGGTTCAGGTGAGCTAAAAAGGATGGCAACACAAAATATAAAGAATGTGTAGATAGTCTGTATTGTGGGGGTATGTACAATTAACTCATTGTTTTCATGCCCCCGTTTTAAGACAGCACAACTTTCATGCCTTAAGATAACGGTACACAGTCTCAGTACTAAGATAAACGGTAACCACATCTCGGTACTAAGATAACGGTACACGTCCTCAGTACTCAACATAACGGTACACATCTCAGTAACAAGATATCGGTACAACATCTCAGTACTAAGATAACGGTACAGTCTCAGTACTAAATAAGGTACATGTCTCAGTACTAACATAACGGTACATGTCTCCGTACTCAAGATAACGGTACAGTCTCAGTACTAAGATAACGGTACACGTCTCATAAGATAACGGTACATGTCTCAGTACTAAGATAACGGTACACATCTCATTAAGATAACGGTACACGTCTCAGTACTAAGAATAACGGTACACTCTCAGTACTAAGATAACGTACATTCTCAGTATAAGATAACAGTACATGTCTCAGTACTAAGAATAACGATCAGTCTCAGTACTAAGATAACGGTACACATCAGTACTAAGATATCGGACTACGTCTCAGTACTAAGATAACGGTACACATCTCAGTACTAAGATAACGGTACATGTCTCAGTACTAAGATAACAGTACATGTCTCAGTACTAAGATAAACGGTACATTGTCTCAGTACTAAGAATAAACGGTACACGTCTCAGTACTAAGATAACGGTACCATGTCTCAGTGCTAAGATAACGGTACACACATTCTCCTACTAAGATAACGGTACACGTCTCAGTACATGCTGACCTGGTGTGAGTTGTACTGTCCCCCGGTGACCAGGCCCTCACTCTTATAGTAACTCCAGGCAGCACCAGGGAATCCTCCCTCACAGCTGAAAGTCAAGGGATAACACGGTATTAACACAAAAACTAAACAAAGGGAAGAAATACTGGCAAATTATAAAGAGGGAGGATTAGAATGATGTCCACATTGGACCTAAAGGTCAAAACACAGAAAATAGATTCACTTCTACATGATACATGTATATGCTGTATACAATGATTCTATTAAAGTGGAAAATTATCATCATGTTTATCTTGTTTACCTATGGTCAAACCTTGTTATCTCAAACTCTTTGGAAACGAAAAAAAACTTTTTTGAGATATCCAAGAATTCGAGAAATTAAGGGTAAAATTAAAGAATTAGTGGTTGGGACTTCTGAACCACTTTGACATAGCCATGATATTTGAATTTTCAGTGTTCTGGATACCAATTAAAGTTTGACTGTATATTACTGAAAAAGTCATTTAAAACAGTTAGAAGTGAACTAAATAAAAGGCACAGTCTCTGATTAAGTCAAATTACAGAAGGGAAGTAAATAGATTGTTTATGGCGCATGTTGAAATTTTGATGCCAAATTAAAAAGTATATTGTTTGTACATTACTATTTATAACACATCATATTCTTTATTTATCAGATTTGTAGGGTATCTACACCAGAAAACACATTAAACTCTTTCGAAAACATTCAACTTGACCTTTAACATTATTTCATGACCAAAGCTAGTATTGTGTGGAGTACCTGCATTTTATCATATGGTAATACTATTCACAATGTACAACTTAAAAAGTCCATCATTATTATACAAAAATTGTACATCGAATAACTGTTTTCAGAAATAACTTTTTTCAGTAATAACTATATTTTCAGTAATAACTATTATCAGTAATAAAACTATATATTGAAATAAGGTAATGTGTTATTCACCCACCCATTTCCACAGGTTCTGCAGCAAGATGTCAGATCTTCTGCCGAAATATGAGCATTTGATTTTCCACCGGACTTGATGCAGATACGATCAGACATGGCCTCGACAGCACCAAAAGCCTGGAAAAAAGTCGGTATTTTACGTTGGAGAAATATGAATTAAAAAATACCTAAAGATTCTTGTCTGATCGATTATATTTGAATTGGCATTCTAATTAAAATTAGATGTTAGCTCTGCTCACATACTGTAAACGTATTATATTTTACTGTGGATTTGTTTTAGCGATTTTGGTAGAAGACTACTTCCGCTAAATCAAGTACACCGCTAACAGGGTCATGCATTATGATGGACAAATGGGGGAGTGAGCATCCGCTAAATTACATGTAAGTCTGCATGAAATGTTACAAAATCGCATTTCCGCTAAATATCATACAAATTAAATATAATACGTTTACAGTACTCATGCACATAACAGTCGATTCTCGGTATCTCAAACATTGATATCTTGAACACCATGGCTATGTCAAAGTGATTCAAATGTCCCAACCACTTATTCTTTAAGTATTTTTACCCTCAATATCTCGAATACATAGATATCTTAATTTGTTTTTTCAGTCCCATCGAGTTTGAGATAACGAGGTTTGACTGTACTTAACATGTATGTGAGTATGCATATTTAACATCTAGTTTTAAGTAGAATTATACAGAACAACCATTGAAACACTGCTAAGATGATTCATACAGCCCATACTTCCCTCAATCATTCCACCCACCACTACCCCACCCCCTCCTTACCCAGCACGAGCCACAGGATCCCTGGTCCCTGACCTCCTTCAGGGTGGGGCAGTTGGTCCACTGAGTTCTGGCATCAAACGTGGCGGGGAGATCTCCGACAGGCTTCACATCCCTCTCTGGGAGAACTAGTTCTGGGGGGGTGTTCAGATAGGTGCCACACATCAACTTCACATGGGCCAGTCTGTCCTCCTTGGCAATATGGTGAAAGTTCTCTCCTGCCTACAAGTATGAATTTAAACTTAAATAGTGTAATTATAAAAGCCAAACTGTCATGGTTTTGAGGGTGGAAGTTTTATTCACCGATTCTCTCATTCATGGGGGGAACTGAATTTGTTAGTATATTGTCTCCCCACCACAAACACAATTCAAATTAACTCAACCCCATCCCCTTAAAAATGGTTTTATATAAATATGTACATAAATCTAATAAAAGTGACTGTGTCATATATTTTTGAATTTAACAAAAATGCAAAACTGCTCTCTGATACACATCTACATTCTACAGTGTATCTTACTAAGAAGTCTAGCATTGCAGTTCATTTTCATAAGGTCATCGAGAGAAGGTATACATGTCCATATTCAAGTATACATGCACATTCCAATGTCAAAAGTCATTGTCAGGCCAGTTTTAAGGAAACAAAATTTCAAGTTCCAATTTTAAAGATAAAGCCCAACCAAAATTAATGAACAAAAAATACTTTTCACACACTTATGGATTTTTAAAATGAGATAATTTCCTGTACTCTGACATATTTTAGTCACACAGACTATAAATTACGCAATATATTTTCACTTGTGTCCTGTTCAATAACTTCCTTGTGAATCTATAAACCAAAACATGATAAACGATCATGATGACAAAATGTCAAGCAGTTGTGGTTTTGTCAAATTCAAACTTGATTTGTCTGAGTAAACACAAAATCTTGTGAACATATAGTTAAAATATAATAACTTTATCTCTCTTTTATATATACTGTACCAAATGGTTTCCATGCTATATATCATATAAATGCACACTTAATTTCTACGTCAATTTCACTACACATGTATACTACCAGACACGTAAATATCAGCTATAGGTTTCTGGTATCAAATCATAATTCCACTGTCTTAATTATGCAGTTCACACATTAAACTTTGATTTTTCCGTGTCAACCGAAACACTGGATTCACATATTTCCCTGATATAACAGTTTGCATGTTACAGGTTAAAAGGGAATGAAAGCAGGATTAATGTAATATCTTCATGACAATTAATTGTCCTTTATCAATTTCTATTTAAATCTGACATGATTTTCAGGACTGTAAATATTAAACTATCCTTCAAGGTTTTATAAATAGATATATTCTACAACAATCTCTACCTTCCACGATGTGTTCAGTTTGTTGATGAACCAAATCATTTCACCCGAGAGTGGCTCAAAGATGTCTTGGTTCTTGAATTCCACAACAGCGCTCATGGCACCAGCCACGAGCAAAGCGAAAATTAAAACCTTCATGGCCACCAGAGGTCTGTAAATATAAAACACAGAAAAATGTATAAAACATCAATAGAATTAACTGCACAGTAGTTTATACATTAGCTGCAATAATGTATAGCCCTCTCCCCTTTATTTTTTTTTTAATCGGAGAGGGCTACATTATTGCAGCTATAGACACAATGATGTACAATGTACATGTTCAACTGATTCTTTCATGTGACCAAGCAATGTGCTAATACTTGGGTTCTGATGATGTACAAGAATCTTAAGTAAAAATTACGAATTAACTCTTTTGCCGACACTTTTTACATACAGACAGTTTGACAGTCATGGCAAAGAAACTACAATCTTTGTAAATTTACATGTAGTATGCATGTATATTGTATGCCAACTTTACAGAAATTTTTAATATCGATACATGTACATTTACATCATCATACACTATCATAAAACAACTTCAGATCAAAATCGGTCTTCATTTCGGCAGTCATCCAATTTGAAACGTCTGCTAATACGTACGCTAATTTTAATTCTTAATCTGTTTCTTCAGCAACAAAGGCTATTTCATTTGATCAAAGAATATAAGGAATTTCTACATATTTTTGGGGGCTGTTTTCGCATTAATTTATAAACATGAAGCAATTCATGAAAAAGCATAATCTGTCCAAGCTAATGATTTATACATTTTATAATGAATTAAATTTTTTTTTTACATTAATTCCTTATACTAGCAATTAATTAATTCAATTAACAGTAAAATATTTTGATGTAATGTATAAAATAATAATAATGATAAATAATAAAAGAAGCTTTGGATTATAAATGAGCAATATTGCAGAAGAGCGGAAACAGGGGAGACAATTGTAGGTTTTCGGGCCACTCCGCTCCCCACACGCCAGCGAAGATGAGGAATAACTGCATGTCCAGATCGCTTTCGGTTGTACACTGGTAAATTACTACATGCACGGTCAACCCAAAACTATCCCACGTATAGACTAATATGTTTACATTTTACAATTGATCTTGATAGTGTCAATTTCAACGTATCAACAGGTTGGGAACCCTTCCCCTTTAGCGAGATCATCTAGCTAAGAAGCGATTATCCCTCTCTAGCGAGAAAATAAACAGTACGACATACACATGTTAATTGCTGCTTTTCATGGCAAATCCCGTGCATTGCTCAATAAGTGTGACAAACAATGGACATGACGGGAATTACCTTAATAGAATTAATAACTTAGACAAGAAATTCTTAATCAACATTGCTGCGTAAGTGAGCAGGACGATGAAACCCAATACAGGTCGTGAGTTCTTATATTGTTTTGGTTTTAAATTACATATTTCAGTGATTTTTCTATATTTTTTATTAGGGTCCTGTGGCTCTCCAATTGGGAAAAAATGTCGATATTTCAGTCAAATTGGGAAATATCAATTTTATCATAATTAAGATTTTTAACCATATCAAACACTTCATTGCCTGTATTTTACACACCTTCTTTTCTTTTTCTTCCTAAGACTTTCAATTATTCTATTTAAATCTCCATTCTCCTAACTTTTTAAGTCTAATGTATATTATTCAAATGAAATGTTTATTTTTTTTTTTTTTAATGAGTTTTCCTTTCTTAATCTTGGGTAAATTGGGAAAAAATTGACAATTTATGGGAGGGGAAAGGGCCGAAATTCGGACCCAAATTGGGACTTGAAAAATCACTGTATTTGCAGTATCGGACATAGCACTTTTTCTTCTTTTTCACGCGAAGTACAAATATGTAAATTCCTCGGTGTTTTTCTTGATTGAACGCAATATATTTTTCTCGCTAGAGAGGGATAATCGCATTTTAGCGAGACGATCTCGCTAAAGGGGAAGTGTTAATATTCCCAATTCCTGATCAATGTTTGTATCAAAAAATAAATCAACCAGAGCAATCAGAGATTACTGACCTCCGCCATGTTACAGTAAAGTCACCAACATTTAATGGGGACTTCCTTTATTTGACAAAGGTACATCTGTGTAGTAGTGTGTACCATATTTCCAAAGCGATCTGGCCTTTACTGGCTTTAGTTTTTGCACAAAGTTGCTAACAAACAAAACCACAAATGAATATTTAAATAAATAATTAAGTGCCTCCGATTTTATAACCTCCTTGGCGGTGGTAATAAAACAGCACATGTACAGGAAATCTGTCGCATCAGTAAAAAAAAACAATGAAAAAAGAGAGAGAGAGAGAAAAGTCAAAGACAAATCATCAAAATTGATCAAATATTGAAATGACAGTAATATACTTTACCTAGCATATATCACACCAAACTATGAACTGAAACGCTTGAACAGATATATACAGGTGCTATAAAATTTATCACAGCATCACGAGTTTTACGGAAGGCTTAGTCATGTGATAGTCAGGTGACCCGCGATAAACATGGGCGCGCATGATTAGCACACCGATGTTACACCACCTAATCGAATATTTAGAGTATGGTGTATATTTACATTAGTAAATGGTTTTGGACACGCAATTGGTATGATTTTCATTCGTTTTGCTTACATGATTTACAACTCAAGATCAGGAGATTTTGCCAGTTTTCTATGAAAACGAGGGGTTAAGAACACAGGCGCTTGTTAAATAAACTTGGCAAAGTATGCTTCTATATTGCAAAGTTTATGAAACAAGCGCCTGTGGTTAAGAAAGACCACAGGTGATAGAGGCTATACCTATATGTATGGCTGCTCATTGAGAAAAGTTGATTTATTATAAACATGTATTTTTATCTTATCTATTCGGCTTGGATAATCGCTCTTTATGAACTTTGTATTCTTTGTAATGCATGCCCTCTCGACACAGGCACTTACAAGTTTCTGTCAATAAGATATGACACCTGTGCTTCTGGGCCCAAAATTGAAATCATAGTGTAATTCTGCTGTCTGATTCATGTCTGACCGCCCCCCCCTTCAACGTACACTCGTCACATTACATGTTAAAAAAAAAAAAAGAAGAAGAAGCAAAATTAAATTGCATGGTCTATATGACAGATGCTCGTTAATAGAAAAAGTTTATACAACATTAAACTTATGTTACTGTTTACTACCCGTAAGTTTTAGGAAAGAAAAAAAAAACTATAGACAAATATAATATTTCATTTCTACAAAGCTCCAGGCCCAGGGTTGTGTCGTATATACACGAGTGACACACATTAGACGAATAATTGGATTGGAGAAGAAACCAACACAAACACGCAAAATGTATAATTTTCATAACATATTAAATTAATATTCTCGACGGGACGAATTTGAACACTATGTGGGTTAGGCAAATCAAGTGCGCCAGTAGAAAATCAAAGTACTGAAAGTACAGAGAGTGTTCCCTGGCCGTGTTGGTTTTGATACACCACGGCATGTAATGTTTAACGAAACGGTATGCATGGGGCCCGGGGCGGGGGGGGGGGGGGAGGGGCAATTGCCCCCCTTAGTTTTGAAAGGGAGGGGGGGGCAAAAGTATCTATTTGCCCCCCACCCCCACTTTTTGTCAAGTAACTTTACTGATTTTCGGCATCAAAGTCACCTAATTTAGAAGTTAAATTGCCCCCCCCCCATTAAGTGCCCCCATACACACACAAACATACACAACACATTTAGCATTCTATTACCTTTTTTTATTTGCTCGTCATGTAGCGGACAGTATACAAGGGAACTTATACTGCCTCGCTAGTGAGCTAGCTTTTCTGGCAATGTGGAGAGTCCTGTCTTGATCACGCAAGTTAAGCCAACGCCGAGCGTGGTCAGCACCTGGATAGGTGACCGCTACCGTTACAGAAGTTTGCGGTCAATAATATCCCCGCTTATATCACATATGGTGTATTGCTGGCCCGGTGTCATTGTCTTGGATTACATCTCGCCAGCATCACGCCCGTCTTGTAGACTGGGTTCCTTCGCCACTTGTTCGCCTCTCGGAGAGCACTATTTATCACGGTCAGTCCCTTAGTTATTGTTGCGCGTGCTTGCTTACGGGGTGGTCCTTTCAGCAGTATGCTTCGGCATATCTCCCAGGTTATTGGTCTTTACAATTTATCCCACTCCCTCCCCCCGTGAAATTCAAATAGTGTTGGCTAGATGCCCCCCCCTCCCCATTAGTGATTTTTAGAAAGCCCACCCCCATTTTCGGAGGAGATTGTAAAAAGTGTTGCGCCCCCCCCCTCAACATTCAGTTGTTCTATTAACCTTTTTTTGCCCCCCCCCCCTTCAGTGATTTTTAGAAGTTTGCCCCTCCCCCCTACTACACATTAGGTAATGTTAATACAGTCCTACGCCTCAGTGTGTATGATAGCAATTTAGTTTACACCTCCGAGGGCGTAATTTGCATGAATGGGCTTACTAATTTGTAAACAATTGTTACATGACCGTTGGCTGCAGAAATGTGGGCGAACGGTATGTAACAAATTGTTATATTCCGTGCGAGGACTGCACTGATGGACCACGGTATGTAACAACGAGACGGTATGTAACAATTTGTTACAAACCGTAGCACGAATGGCGACACTATGCAACTACAATTTTCTTTGTTACATAGCGTCGCCATTTGAGCTACGAATTGTAACAAATTGTTAAATACCGTGCTGCAAATGGTTACGGTATGTAACAAATTGTTACATACCGTGCGGGACTGACCCTTCTGCAGTAATTTTTTTGGGGGGGATAAGTCTGGAGATCGCTTTTAATAATTGTTTGTGTATGATTTATATGTGGTTGATTTAATGTGTGATTTTATATGTGTTCAATTTTCAAGAAATTCAACATGAAATTTAATCTGATTCTTATAATTACGGGAAAATTATGAAACTATCTTATAAATTCAACTATGTAAGCTAGGGGTTTCATGTCTTGTATTTAGATAATTTTTTTTATATCAATACAATAAAATTTCATCTAAAGCAAAGAATTTATTCATAGAGATTCATTCTAATTGTTATGAAATAAGATGTGTACACTTGTGATATTTTCTGTACACGGAGTCCACTAACTCGTACAATCTATTTTTGCTCTGAAAGAGACAATTTGACTTCATGGTTTCATTTTTAAAAAGTAGTTATTCATTTCTTTTTTATATATCTGTATAACTTGAAATTAATAAATATTTTCGCATTTCATAGCATTGATCTTAAAATCTAGTTGCGGCCGAATTTGACGTTTTCGTCAATAATTTTTCTTGTTCATACTTTATTTCATGATGACATAAAATTATACAACACGAAAACATTTTTAATTCGATCATGCGTCAGGGCAATGTGCTGACTTTACCCCCCCCCCCATACTCCCAAGGGTGCAGCCCCCGCTACCGTTGCCATCAGCAGCACGGTATGTAACAATTTGTTATTAAGCGTAGCTCAAATGGCGACGATATGTAACAAAGAAAATTGTTGTTACATAGCGTCGCCATTCGTGCTACGGTTTGTAACAAATTATTACATGCTGTCTCATTGTTACATACTGTGGTCCATCACTGCACCCTTTTGAGTAATTTCTTTTTATAATTACAAAATATGATAAACGACGAACCCCTTTAAAGTGATAGCACCATCGACTTGGGCGATGGAAATGCGGTTTTCATAGACTTCAGGGCGAAGGGTATATTCGACGCCGTGTGCAATGCAATAGCACCATGCATGTTTTAGTGTGATCATGAGTGACTAAGTTGAATATCAATTTAGATGTATTTTTCTTATGATATTGAATTGAATTTACTCCAATATTCAAGTCAATTTAAACTGACGTCTTCAGGACAGGGTTGTCGACTTTAGGCCGCTTTATATCGTTTCATAGCCATTGTTAAGCCGTTTTTCACACACTGATTTGACTACGGATTGTTCTGTTTACCTGATCAAGACTATGGGCTCACGGCGGGTGTGACCGGTCAACAGGGGATGCTTACTCCTCCTAGGTACCTGATCCCACCTCTGGTGTGTCCAGGGGTCCAACTCTTGTTTTTGTATTCTATTTAGGACTTACGAGATTGATCACTGTTCGTTGTCTTTGCCTTTACATCGTAAAAGACCAAAGGAAATCTGCCATTGGAACGCGGACGACAAAATCAAAGCTTATAAAGCCGCTACACTTGGACAAGGATCAATAACACAAGTTACATGTAGTAAAGCATAGGAAGTTCCTTGGACAACACTTTCCTCACTCGTTTGAGAATATTTTGATTTTGTTTGATCTTTAACGTTACATTTTCATCATTTTGAAATTTTGAATTGTTTCTGTATTCTGTTGGTTTTTCCGCGCATCATAGAATATGCCAGCAGAGTAATTGCATTTCATAACGCCATGTTCACTGAAAAACGTCATTCATTCCTTATATATGTAAGGTTGAAGGACACGGCAATTTTTTTGTTTTTATCCCGAAACAGTTTTTGTAAAAATTCTGCTTCATATGAATATAAAAATAAGTCTGTCAATCTATGCTATAAAGTGTGGAGAAATCATACGTTTTGATGCAGTCAATTTTAGAAAATTCTCGTGATTTTAGGTTATCCAAAAGTTCTTTAGAGCTTTTAAGAATCCACATCTGATTGACACCATTTCTGGAATATGTAGTGGAACAGTATCTCTGAAGAGACTCTTTAATAGCTGTTAGTAGTTTAGTTAAAAGTAAAGAAAGAGGCTTGGTAGAGCACTTACTGGAACCAGCGATGTATCTTTGTTTGTAAGGGTTTTTGTGTAATTTAGGAATCCAATAAAAGTATGGTAATTCAAGTTGATCATGATTCTTCGGAATATTAGAAGTATTTAAAACCGAAAGGTGATTTTGAAGAATTTCATCTTTTATGAAATTGCTTTGCGTATAAGTAGTATTCCCAGATGTTTAAGAAATCTAGTTCTATTAAAAGAACAATTATAATAGTAACTTTTACACAGACAATGTTGTTACTTGCTTATCAGCTGGAATAGTAAAAAAAAGTTTTCATGTAGTTACTATATTCATTACAACTTCTGCTTCTTAAAAAGACGATAAATAGTACACATTTTCCCCGTCAAATGGTGAATACGGATTTAATAATTTCCGAATAGTTTTAATCCATTTAGACAAGTGTCAAGTTCCTCTCCCTCAGATTTTGTCCAACGCCTGCATTTCTTCCCAAGAATCATGATAGTCATGAATTATGTCGCCATTTAAATAGAGCGATGGTACTCGAGAAATTATAGGACCTTTTAAGGACTCTCTCTTACACTGCACCACAAAAGAGCTAGTAATTTTAAGCAATTAGAGTTATCTGCCCTTAGATCTAAATTGAATTTTCAGTATTTTGTGAATATTCCCAATCATTAATCACTTCAAGCATTTGTAA
>CAJDSM010015653.1:36347-52294 GCA_903981925.1 Ostrea lurida
TATATCACTATGAAAAATATTTTTTTAGACACTGAAAAAAAAGTAAATCAACATTAGGTTGTTAGATATTTAGGTTTATCTAAATAATTTTTTGATAATGTGTTACGGGCCATTATACCCCCAGTGGAAAAAAATTTAGTCAAAGATATGAAGTATGATGAAAAAAATCACCACTGCTTCACTTGATAAAAACAAACATGCAAATAAAGAGTTCAGTTAACTTATCTTTTGCCTACTGACAATGTTAACAGAATGCTTGAATGATTAAGAAATTGGGAATTTCACAAAATAACTGAAAATTCAATTTAGATATCTAAGGCAATAAGCTCTAATTGCTTAAATTACTAGCTCTTTTGTGGCAGTGTAGAGAGAAGTCCTTAAATGTCCTATAATTTCTCGATACCTCGCTCTATTTAAATTGCGACATTTAATTCATGACTAATCATGATTCTGTGGAGAATATGCAGGCGTTGGACAAAATCTGAGGAGAAGGAACTTACACTTTGTCTAAATGATTAAAACTATTCGGAAATATTAAAATCCCTATTCACCAATTTTTTGAGGGGAAAGGTACTATTTATCGTCTGTTTTAAGAAGCAGAAGTTGTAAATGAATTATAGTAATACATGAAAAACTTTTTTTTACTAGTCCAGCTTGATAAGCAATGTAACAACATTGTCTTTGTTTGTAAAAGTTACTATTATAATTGTTCTTTTAAAGAACTAGATTTCTTAACATCTGGGAATACCTACTTATACGCAAAGCAATTTTCATAAAAGATGAAATTCTTCAAAATCATCCTTTCGTTTTTAAATATACTTCTAATATTCCGAAGAAGTCATGAATCAACTTCTGAAATTACCATGACCTTTTTTGATTCGCTAAAATTACACAAAAGACCCTTACAAACAAAGATACATCGCTGGTTCCAGTAAAGTGCTCTACCAAGCCTCTTTCTTTTACTTTTAACTAAACTACTACAGCTATTGAAAAGAGTCTCTTCAGAGATAGTCTCCACCTACAATATTCCAGAAATGGTGCAATCAAGATGTGGATTCTTAATAGCTCTGAAAGAACTTTTGGTAAGCCATAACAATCACGAGCAATTTTCTAAGAAATTGACTGCAATGCAAAACGTTATTGCACCACACTTTATTAGCATAGATTTTTGACAGACTGAGCGTATTCTTGTATATTTATTCATATGAAGCAGAATTTTTGAAAAAACTGTTTCGGAGGTAAAACAAAAAATTGCCCGGTCCTCAACCCTTACATATATAAGGAATGAATTGACGTTTTTCAGTGAACATGGCTGTTATTGCAATGCCAATTCTACTCGCTGGCTATATCTATGATCGCGCGGAAAAACCAACAGAATACAAAGAACAAATTCAAAATTTTCTAAAATGATGAAAAAGTAACGTTAAAGATCGAAACAAAATCAATAATATTCTAAACGAGTGAAAGGAAAGTGGTCCCAAAGAAGCTTCCTATGCTTTATTACATTTGGTTTTTGAAACTTGTGTATGGATCCTGTTCAGAGGCTACGGCTTTATCAGACTTCGATTTTGTCGTCCCTTCAATGGCAAGATTTCCTTTTCTTTTCGATGTAAAGATCAAAACAACGAATCACTAATGACTAATTCTCTGTATAGTCCTAAACTAGTAATACAAAACAAGAGTTGACCCCTGACACACTAGATGGTGGATCTACCTAGGAGGATAACATCCCCTTGTTGACTACGGTCACACCGCCGTGACCCCAATGTCTTGATCAGGTAAACAGAAACAATCCGTAGCTCAATCAGTGTGTGTAAAAACGCTAACAAATGGTATAGAAACGAATGAAAAGCGGCCTAAAGTCGACAAACCCTGTCCTGAAGAACGTATGTTTAAATTGACTGAAGTATTGGAGTATAATTTCAATTCAATATCAAGGGTCCTTAAAATAAGGGATTTAAGATCCTCATTTTGTACTATATTCATATCCCCAGTAATAATATGACCAGCGTGACTATAATTAAATGAGGAAGAGGAACATGTACACTTTGGTGGATTTCGTTTTAATTGTTCAATATTTAGGCACTGCAACGTCTGTTTGTAATTGAATAACTTGAATGCAATAGTGGAATTATATTGTGAGAAATATGTAGGCTGCCTCCTGCGCACTGATTTCCCTTTTGTTTAGGAAAGTAGATCCAACTTTTCTCATTTTTGTTTTCATATCGTTATCTCTGTTGTCGTCTGCTACTTTTTTCAACAGCTCGCTCATTGCACGTTCACTTTTCTTCATATAATTTGAGATATACATGATGCATGAGTATGGATTAGTGATGTACTGTAGATTCATGTTGGCACGCCATGCACGCAGGGTGGTTGATCCATCTTGCTGCTGGCTCACGTTGCAGGATAACCTTTGTTTCCTTGTCCTATAATATCTCATGTACTTTATTCAAGAATTCTGATCTTTGTTTCCACCGTCTTTGGGTTGGCTTTCGAGCTATCGCGGTGTTGTAGTTTGGTGGTTGAAGAACTCCTGCGTGTGTTGAATAAATATGCTTCTGTAAGGAAAGACAAGATCCCTTAGGTCAATGTCATCCTCGTCGGGAATGACACGTGTGTGATGTTCATTGATGAATATCAACACTTCTTCATTTCTATTTGCATCGAGTTTGGGTTCATCTTTGATCAAGAGAATGGTGTGAGCGTGTGGGAAACTTCGTGCCTGGAATTCAATACGTATCAAACAGTATTGTAAATGATCAAACCGGATGAGCATTTCCTCCTAGAAAATCTTTGAAAAACACGTCTAGTCGATGTTGAAATTGCCGTGCTGCTATAACAGGATTGTGCCTAAGTCAGTCACACCTATCCTCCCAGGACATATTCCTGATATCATCAGCACCCGGGGTTTATCTGTATTGATAGGCTATACTTTGGATTGTTTCAGGTTAATGCATATCTGGAGCAGACAAGGTAAACTACCATGTCGGAATGCCAAGCTGTCGGACCATTGCCAGACGGTCGAGAAGGACACCAGTACTGTTCCAGTAAGCTGGAGATCCCCTGATGTTCTTCAGAAACATGAAGGCTGTGTCAATTCGCATTGATTCATTGCCTGGACGTTTTCTGAACATCTCTTTAAACCTGTAGGGATGTTTCTGTTTTGGTTTAGCCGCCACTAGGATATCTGTAGACTGTCTATCACTTGCTTTGCTTCCATTGCGTACTGAGCAGCCAATAAGTAACTAATTATAATGTCTTGGGAAACCGGCCGTATATTATGCAGAAGTCTTTCATTAAAATACCAGTGGTGTTATGGATCGTGCTCGATTTTCTGAAGAGTCCGCTTCTGCCGTAAGGATATTTGGTTGGGTTTGCCAATTCCTCGTATTTTTCATAACACAAAAAGCATAAGGCTTTTCGCTTTCAGCAAGGGCAACGCTGAATGTATCATCTTGTATATGCTCTTTCTGTAGAAGCGTTTCGTATGGGATGAGTCTATGCTTGTTGTGTTTAAAAATAATCCGGTTCTCTTCATCTTCCTGATCTTGTTTGAACGTCTACTCATGTAAACACTGGAGACAAAGATGAACAAAGGCCATACAATGAAGTTCTTCCATCAAACCAATGGTCAATGTGATCGAGCTTAGTTGTTGTCGTGGTCGCATCTCATCAATCCAATCAGGAGTGAAGGTGTTTACAACTTTGATGTTCATCATATCCACCACGCCTTGGACAGCCTAGTTATCTGCCCATGCATCATTCCTCAAGTCTTCAATATCTTTGCTGTACTGTTCTGCATATCTTTGATCCAATTTTGATTAATTTTCGTCGTCGGAGAGTTGCAGAAATCTACTGTACTCGTCACTTGACGGTGTCGTCTGCAGATAATTGGTAAGGTTTTGTCTTATTTCTGCTGCTACAATTGTCTGTATTCCAACATCAGATAAAGAGCATGATACAGCGTGAAAGAAACAGATGCCACCTCCCAGAACATCTTTGATCTTCAGGAATCGCCTTCGCGCCAACGCAGCCAATACCAAGTGATCATTTCCTACGGAAAGTGGTGATGAGACAGGGCTTGTTCGCTCAAATAAAGAATCTTGTTCTTCGTCGTCTTTCTTCTTTTTCTGTTTCTTCAGGAGAAAATGTCCCATGCGGTTCGTTTGAAATTGCAGCCCACATATCAGCACCGTCTCCTTTCCGCTTGCTTTGCCAATCCTCGGAAACACTGATATCTTTGCACATAGGGTTGTTTCTTTGAAGCCAACAAGGTGCCTCCATTACCTTCTTTAGGCGAATAATACATTTTGCATATAATGCCCCTATATCCGAGGTTTATCTTCAGTTTCAATGACACAATTTCAGCTGATTCAGGTAGTCGTGGCAATAACGAAGTAATGGAATCTAGCTTTGATGGCACATTCACGGCACTACCTAGGATGGCCTTCTGTCCTCCCTTAGGAAGTCCCGCAAGCTTTGAATGGAATACGCTGGTTGACCAATCTCACCTTTAATGACCTCAAGTCCTTCAATTCAGTCGGAATTTCGTCCAGAGACATGCCATTGACCTATGACTGTGGTGGTACTTGCCGGGTTTTTTTTTTTGGGGGGGGGGGGGTATTTTGCGTGAGATGACAGGTGTTACATTTTCACATTTTGCCAATTGTTTTCATCTCTTAAGTCTGATTAAATATTCTTGCAACGATGCATCTGAGTATAACTAATTGCCTTACACTGAACAACAGACGTCTTGTTTATATCTTTTAGCTGCATCTTCTCCCTCATTTCTTCACAACGCTGCTTTGTCTGTTCATATGTTTCATCCTCGACACCGTCAGGTTCTTCATCTTTTATCGCATGGAAGCGCGTCTTTTTCTCTCTACTATGTTGTCTCTCCCTCGACACGTTTATTCATCTGTTGTTGCACTGTCACTCTCTTTCTACTCTGTTGTTTCTTTCTCTCTACTACTTCTTATCTGTTCACTTTTTGAACCATGTCGTTTTGCCCCTGCTATGTTGTTTCTTCCTCGACACGTTTCCTCATCTGCTGTTGCATAGCAACCCGTCACTATTCTATACCATTTTTGGGTTTGTCTGTTAGCAACTTCATGCAAATGGTCAGATCGCTTTGTTCTTGATCTGAGGAAGGATCCATTACACTTTAGTACACAGATGTTTCTTGATACAAAAAGGCGAAGTTAACATCGTGTCAAACGTAAGTGTAGGGCAACTCGGAACTACGACAAAAGCAAAGGCCGGTAGGATCAGGGGCCATGGGGGAGTAAGCATCCTCTGCTGACCGGTCACACCCGCCGTGAGCGCTTAGTCGAAATAAAGTAAACGGGATTACCCGTCCTCAAATCTAGTAGGAAAATGACAGCCTAACAAAGGGTATGAAACAAATCAGTCAACATATGACTTAGTGATAATTTGTAATCGCAAACAAGGTCAGTATAGCGACCGTAGAATTTGCGAAATGATGACTTTAAACGAGATTCATTATAACCCTGCAACAACAACTTTTTTGTTAGCAGTTGACCTCGCTTTAAAAAGTCATCATATGCATAGCATGCTCTATCTAAGGAAGTCCCCATCAAATTGTGGTGGCGATCCGGATCCAGAAGACTTTTAATGTAACCATGGCATAGGTCTACAGTCTCTGATTGCTCGTGTTTTTGTTTATGGATTTATGATTGTTACAGAGACATGTTATAATTATATGTCTCTGGCTTGTTAGCAACTTCATGAAAAACTAATGATCAGATCGCTTTGAAAATTGACACACAAATGTAACTTGGTCTAAGAAAGATCCCATTAAATTTTCGTGTGTGTGTGTGTGTGTGTGTGTGTGAGTGTGTGTGTGGGTGTGTGTGTGTGTGTGTGTGTGTGTGTGTGTGTGTGTGTGTGCGCGCGCGCGCGCGCGCGAGCGTGTGTGATTTTGAAGGAAAACTCCCGATCGTCACCGGAAGTGACGAAAAAACAACCCAATCGTAAACTATAAAAGAATTGAGCTAATGCAGATGGCAGATGAATATAAATTGGAATTCGGGTAAGAACAATAGACACTTGCCTTATTCAGGCAAATCCTACCCTACAACTAATATAGGCTGTAAACCCCAGAAGCAGCAGTTACTGTGTTATAATGCCTTATTCAGGACGGACAGTCAACTGCGTACCTCTGAAGCTGTACACCCTCCCTAGCCAAAGACAACGAAATAGGCAAACCTATAGGAGGTCAACCCGTAATGCTAGCCACTATAACAGTGGTCAGCCTTCTAACTAATGGTCTAATATTATTAATCAAAATGTGGCGAGCCTCTAATGATAGGCAATCCACCTGTGGCAAGCCTCCAATACAGATGTATAAGGCAGTCTACCCGACCAAACTTAACCCGTGTTTTCTTCTTGGAACTGGCTTGGGCTACCGTATCACGAAAAATGATTATTGCAAACTTATATACTCTTTGTGGGTCACGTGATCAGCAGCAGTTTCTAGAGCTCCACCCCATGACAACAGTGTATTAGCTGTGAAGTCGAGTTTCTAGATCACCGGTGCTGTAGACCTCTTGCATCATTAAAAGTCATTACAAATGACATGATGCAATCTTTCCATAGTATCTAACAAGGGCTCTAGTTTGGACAAACTTTAGATTCGTGCTATAGATTTGTCTTTTGTGTACATATATTTCTTTCATGAAATAAATGAAAGTTTGATTCTTTATCAAAACGTTAAAATCTATAGTTTTACATGTGCCCTAAAAGTATATTATCAGAATTATACAGCCTATTGAATACAAAAACTTTAAAATTCTATCTATGCAATGCTTTTGTTATTGAGGACAATATTCCAACAATATATGCATGAAGTAATCAATGCAATTCAATAGATTTAAATCTCTTCATTCGGAGCTTACTGTGAAAAATACCAGGAAGTAAAACAAACCAGAAAAAACGGAGAATTATAACCATGGAGTGTATGTCGTTTACCTGTGTGTCTGTCGTATGTCTCAGTATGATGGCGATAGTCGGTGTTTATTCTCAGTGTGAGAGAGGCAGTGGCACTGAAGGAAAAACAGAATGTTTATCTTCAATTGACTTCCGGAACCGAAAATATCAGGCTGCAGTCTGCATGAGAAGATCTACTCTAAAATCAAAAGGCCTACAGTGTGAAGACCGATCTGCAAAATATTGTTGGTACTACTGTTCGTTCACACCAAACAACCCTGGCTTTTCAGTCTGCGAGTGTGACCCTGACAAGAACCCCTCAGCACTGACGTCTGCCGTCCCCTTATCCTGTTATACACCAGACGGAAAGGACTGTTCCTGGTATCGAAGATGTTTGGAGACCCGCATTCCTTGTGAATCAACCGCACATCCATATGCAATAACATACGCAGAAAAATACTGCAAGAAATATGGAGACAATTACAACAAATTCTCTGAAAATGGAAGGAAATGGGTTGATGCTGTTAGAAAGTGCTTACAAGAAAGTCTGGTGCACGTTATGTTTCCCCAAATAAACATTTCTTGTAAAAATGTTAAAGAAAGGGCTTTTAGCACGCATACTGACTGCTATCTTAAACCCTCGAATGAGATAGAGCTACATGATTTAAGTATTGTTGACTGTTTGTGGATCTTTAGGACTGTAAAAGGAGCATATAGAGAGGATTTTTTTGGAACTCTCCATGAAAGTTGGTCTGTTATAAAACAATATGTGGCAACTAAATATCTACATAATGCAGTGAAACGTCTGGAATTGTTTATACGTAATGCAGCTTCAGATGTGTGTGATGAAATGGCTATATCTTTAGCCAAAGGACTGGCCAGCAATCAAAAGTGGTCATCTGATATTATGTATTATTCATACTGTCCAAAACGCAGTGCATCGCAGTTAGAACCAATTCCTATTGATGTTATAATTGGCCATGAAACCAACGATGAAGCCAAAGTTAATGAGGTAATAAACACTCTCAAAGAGGGTGCTTCAGACGGTTCTTTAAAGACATTAACTCTTGAGGATGGACACATAACTGAAATAGAGAAGATTAAAGATTGTATTGACCCGGAATGTAAATCAGCTTCATTTGTCGTTGATACAGGTAAAACCGTCTTTTTTAACCTTTTCCCTTTGTGCATATATCGAAATTGCGAGCGTCTGTTAGTTTCTCATTTCGGTAGAAAAGTCGCCGGACTTCCGCCTGTTGGTCATTTGGAAACACTCACCTTCGTTCCAAACAGCTGAAAACTTGAAAGTATCTCCTTGATAAAAAAAAAAAAAAAAAAAAAAAAAAAAAGTATTGTCGTGCATGGTATAATTTTTTTTATCAATATGTTATTATTATTTTCAACATTTAAGCAATGAATTATTATTTATTGAAAGATGTAGTCTCATATAACTGCATTGGTGTGTGCATACAAATTGAATAACGCGCGTTAGCGCGTTATGAAAATTTGTTTGCATACACCGTTGCAGTTATGAGACTACATCTTTCAATAAATCATAATTTATTGCTTATATTTACATTAGTAGAAAAAGTATTCGTTTGTGCTTTTATTGTATATTTTTTAAAATTCCCGCCCAACCCTTTAGGGAAGTAGCGGTTCATGGAACAGCATAGGTGCAGCAATTATGACATATTATTAGGTACAGCAATTTGACGTTTTACGCACACATGATGTCATATCTGTAAAAGACAAAAAAGAGTGCAAAATAAAAAAAAATTAATAACCCAAGTATTTAATTCATTTTTTCTTGAAAAATAAAAACATCAAATTGTCAACAATGTTATACATTTTCAACCTAAAACAGTTCATATTACATATTTAAAAATCCTGTAAGTATTTATGTATTCATACCCCAAACCACCTTTGGTGATCCGGTCTTTGCAGTTATAAGCACATATCATCAAAATAGATTCTAATGCTTTTTATTAGGGATTAAACAGTAAATGTAATTATAATTACATATCCTTTCACTCAACTCCCATATAGCATGGTTAAAGAAATACTTTAGCAGTTTTGTTAAAAAAAAAATTCATGATTCATTGTAAAAATATTTCCACACAGACCATTTCGTTTCGCAAATATTTGTTCTATAATGTAGTGATTATGTAACATTTCAAAATATCATTTTAAAAGCAATATTGACAATTAAGCATGATTATGATTTATTGAAAGATATATTCTCATAACTGCAACGGTGTGTGCATACAAATTGAATAACGCGTCTTAGCGCGTATGAAAATTGTTTGTACACACCGTTGCAGTTATGAGACTACATCTTTCAATAAATCATAATTTATTGCTTATATTTACATTCTTAGAAAATGTATCCGTTTGTGCTTTTTATTGTATATGTTTTTAAACTTCCGCTCAATCCTTTGGGGAAGTAGCGGTTCATGGAACAGCCATTAGTAAATACAATGAAATGTACACGAAACAAATACAGCAATGATAATTTAACGCACACATGATGTCATATCGTACACGACAAAAAGGAGTGCCAAAAAAAAAATATAATAATAATAATAACCCAAGTATTTTAATAATTTTTTCTTGAAAATAAAACCATCAAATTGTCAACAGTTTTATACATTTTCACTAAAAGATTTCATATATTTACATATTTTTAAAACCCTGTAAGTAGTTCTTGTATTCATACCCAAACCAACTTTGGTTGATTTGGTCTTTGAGTTATAAGCACATATCATCAAAATAGATTCTATATTGCTTTTTTATTAGGATTAAACAGTGAATGTAAATATTTTATCATGAATGTTGGAAAAGGCAAAGATAAGAAACAGTGATCAATATTGTAAGTCCTAAACAGAATACAAAACAGGAGTTTGGCAAATATGGACACCTGGGATATACACCAGACCTTAGGAGGAGTAAGTATGCCCCGTTTTACAAAAGAACTTACCACTAATACCAAAATGTAATTTTGTGAATGATTTACATTCTTACATTCAGAATGTGGTATTAACCTTTTTGAAAAACGCTACTGAGAAAGATAATTCCTATGCTAGCAATTTTTCAAAGAATTAATAATTTTGAAAATTTTCCAATGAAGTTAAGTTTTTGGTCGTAAAACATACCCTGATCGGGTAACTAGGAGGAGTAAGTACCTCATGTCGACTGGTCACATCCGCTGTGAGCCCATTGTCTTGATGGGGTAAGCGTATAAAGAACGGCTATGAAACACGTTAGACAGCATTTTACCCAAATGGCAGGTTTACATGTATTGGCAAATTATAGATCGTTATATAACGACCATAGGATGTGAGAAATGCTGACTTTGAACGTGACTGTTGAAACCAATTTGTTTGTAAATAGCCAGTCTCGAATTTAGAAAAGCGTGTTTGATATATTCTGCATGCAGTCTTTTCTCTCTCTCTCTCTCTCTCTCTCTCTCTCTCTCTCTCCTCTCCACTCTCATCTCTCTCTCTCTCTTCTACTCTCTCTCTCTCTCTCTCTCTCTCTCTCATCCCTCTCTCTCTCTGGATTAATCTTGTAATCTTCAGGATAAAAAGAAATACATGCTACTAAGCTGACCTGTTTTTATATTTTTACGAGACAACTTCTACACGAGAAAACATCTCTAGCGGTGGCCTTTAATTCGACATTTCGATATATTGACGACGTTTTATCTATTAATAATAATTTTCATTCAAATGTCCATTCGATATAATCATCTCAGAAAGCTAGAGATAAAAGACATCACAGAGTCTTCCATGTGTGCTTCATACTTGGCTATTTTATTGAAAATAGACATTATCGGCAAACAAACAACTCTTCTTTAAGACAAACAAGGCGAATTCAGCTTCTCCATCGTTAACTTTCCCTATTTATGTAGCAAAATCCCATCATCACCTGTATATGGTGTGTATATCTCTCAACTTATTTGATACGCAAGAGCTTATTCTGCGTATAATCAGTTTTTGAATCAAGACAGGCTGCTTGCAAACAAGTTATTGCTGCTGAGGCTTCAACAGTCACGTTTAAAAGCGGCATTTTGCAAATTTTATGGTCGATATAACGATCTAGTTTGCTAGTATCGCCTGCGATTGGGTAAAATGCTGTCTGACGTGTTTCATAGCTGTTGTTAAGCCGTTATTTACACACTGATTTTGACTACGATTTAATCTGTTTACATGATCAAGACAATGGGCCCAAGGCAGGTGTGACCGGTCAACAGGGGATGCTTACTCATTCTAAGCATCAGGTCCCACTTCTGGTGTATCCAGGGGTCCGTGTTTGTCTAACTCCTGTTTTGTTTTCTGTTTGGGACTCATGAGATTTTCATCAAACCATCGAGCATGTAACTCTACTGGTGGATACTCTGTCCCGGAGGATATTTATCGATATATACTCTTCATAAATATACAAAATAGCGATAAAATACTGGTTTACACGTCACCCAATGTAAAAAGTAGTCACTTTGTGGAGCCTATACACTCCAACAGAATGGTTGGTGTCCCTCGGATTATCCTTCGAGATGTAATGAATTCGTCGTATGTTCAGCGTCAAATAGTCAGCTTTATTACAGAAATGAAAATTCATATTTCGAAATTAGATATTACCATGTGTCATTAAGAGATATTTCTAATTCCTATACGGATATCATGTGCTCTCTTTTCAAATGTTCTGTAAAAATTGTAAAACATCGATAGGAATTCATTGACCACAGCACTAGAAATCTCACAGGACGTAATTTATGTACCAAAACTTTTGAAAATTGGACCTGTAACTCTTCCAACGTTTTAAGTGTAACATCTGTTGATTAATTTATGTTGGGTAAACTAAGGGGTCACTGAATAAAGCAATATCGGTACACAGATTTCAGATAAATAATGGTGGTACCCAACTTCTCTATAAGCATTTCGATTCCCCAGATCATTCCATCTTGTTCATGAGAAATAGGATTTTAGAAAAAAAAATACCATCATACAAACAATCCTACTTTAAGTAACCCATTTCGTAGACAACGAGATCACTGTATTAAGACTCTGTGCACTGGATTTCCATATAATGGATGCAACGACAACGTACAAAATGTAGGGAATTTGACTATTCCACAAGAAAATAACGTGAATGTGATGAGACTTTTCTCAAATACACAAAGGCGTAAACGCAGTCATCTTTGCTTATGCGATGACGCATATTTTTCGAAGGCGTGAGTGATGTGATGAAAAAGTGAATTAAAATGCCTTCAATTATTAGCCAAACAGATTACAACTTCTGCAACCAATCAGAAGTGAATGTATCAGCCAATTAACCTGGGGCAACAGGGTATAAGTACAACTGCACTTACTTTTTCAGTTACCATGTTCATTTGATTCCCTGAGTGAACGTGAAGCCGGAACAAGTCTAAGAAATGTGTCAGAAAGCAATAGATTTGTTCAGCTGTCTACTCAGTTCCTTTGCAAGGTTCTTTGTCTGTGTGACTAGGCTTTAAAAGTAGTGTCTTGGTGACTTAGCAATAGTGTCTGTGTAACTTTGCTTAAGAGTAGGGAATCATGGTGGTTAGGTTCGGTAGTTGTGGGCCGAGGAAAACGATATACATATATTTAGGATTTTAGTCAATTTCCGGGTTTAGATATATTGTTAAACCGATGGTAGTTGCTGAGGGAAATCATTTAAGACTTATTGTGATTTAACTTGATTCTTAGGACGGAAACCTAAGCAATATGTAAATCGTCACACGAGGCAGTCGAGTGAAGAAGCGATATTTCATTAGTGACCCCCAAACATTTCAATTTTGAACTCTCCAATTTATTTTTGGCTCGCTGTGAAGAAATCAAATACAAACTTACAGGTGAATATAACTTTCTGTTTTCCGTAGGTTTTTTTTTTTATGTCAGCCAATCGGAAAGCACATTATTCGATCATGTAATAAAGAAAATACAACGATTGGAATAAATTTGTTTCTATTACACATTATTAATAATGATGTTTTGTTTTTAGCTAATGTTGCTTGTACTAAGAAAGGAGGGTATTGTCGTAACAAGTCTCTACCATGTGATAGATACGAGAGTGGTCTTTGTGATGGTGCTGAGGGACACCAGTGTTGTATACCCATCAACGGTAGATACATTAATGATTATAATACATTTCAGCGAATGCAAAAGTATAAACTTCATCATTGCCATTACATAATCGTAAAAAAACGCACATAGCTTGTTGAACACCACATTCTTGTAGCATATGCACCCTCTTTTTCGTTATATACAACAGCTGAAGACCTCCCGTGCGTTAAGAAGGGTGGCTGGTGTCAACAGACAGATTTGCAATGTGACCGATATGAAAGCGGACTTTGTGGTGGTAGTGCTAGCAGAAAATGTTGTGTGCCACACGCAGGTTGGTTTGATTGTGAGAGTCAGATTTACTAGTAACCGAATTACATGATATTTCTAATGAAAATTAACTACATATGCTTTCTTAACCGAATTACATTATATTTCTAAAGAAAATTAACTACATATGCTTTCTTGTTGGATAATGTTTTCGTTACTGTTATCTTACCAGCCTTGAGATCATTATGGCGATGATCACAACAGAAACATACCAGTCAAAAAAAAAAAAAAAAAGGGGGGGGGGAACGCATAGTAGAAATTTTTGCGGAACGTTATCAAGTCTCAAGACCTAGACTACATTATTAAGTCTAAATTTAGAATCCAAATATCTTAATTTTACAATGTAACTTTATACATTTACATGACTATACATATATACAGCTTTCAAAATACTAGGGGGGGGGGTGTCTTTTTGGAGAATATTTCAAAAACAGATAAAATGTTATTATGTACCTCACAGTATTGATTTTTCGTGGCAAGAAGCTATATCTGAAATCTTCCATTTTCTGTCAGAATGGGGTGGGAATAATAAACAATTAAATACTCTGAAAATTCTATATATTGGTATACAATAATAAGTATTGAGCATCACCAGAACTGTTATAGTATTTGATTGATTCATTTATATTTAAAGGAACATTTTCAGTTAAAAAAGTTATAGTATACTACATAACCATTCGACAACTTCGATCTGGACTAATCTGAGGAAGTCTGTTTTTTCTCAAATATTGTGTGCCCCGCGGGGGGGGGGGGGGGTATTAGTTCCGAAAAGACAAGTACTATATGCTTGAATGCGAGGTAGGTACATAAACAAACAAAAGGTTGTTTTTGAAGCGATTTAACATGGCACATGGGTTTAGAAGGCTAGTATTTTCCAAATACTCTATGGTCGTTATATTTTTTCAGATCTAGTTTACCAATATGTACGTTCCATTTGGTCTGTATGCTAGTTGCTGTGATGTGTTGATAGCGAATTGATTTTGAGATATCGTGGATTACCTTTCCGTTTACTGATCTAAGACAATGGGCTAGTGTAGGGATGGGTGGCGGTCGAAAGGGATGTTCTCGTCTTAGGCTACGTGATCGACTAAGGTGGGTGTCAGGTGGGGTCCGTGTTTGGTCAATCTTGTTTTGAATTGCTGTTTAGGATTACAGAGATTGATCACATATTCGTTGTCTTCACCTTTTTCATTAAGCACTATCTCGTTTTGATACCTTTAATCCTTATTAATGTATAATCTATTTTTAGTCCATTTGTGAATTGAATTTAAAGGCTCATATTTGTTAACAAAATTCAATATTTTTAATTTCTGACTTAGAATGCATTGAAATCGTAAGATTATGATGATATTAAATTAAACGTTGGTTACCAATCATAATTATTTACTGTTATTCGCTTACCCTCCATAACTAATAAAATACGATATTCCGTTGAATTCCTTGTCGGGAAGAACAAAAATTCGGATTTAAGCCCTTGCGTTTATCATATGACCTACGTTTGAACTCTTCGGCAAGCTAAATGGCGTGCTCCCAACGCAGTATTACAGTTTGGGTCATCAACGACAAAAAATTCTCAAAATAGACTAACAGCAAATGAAAATTCAATGTTCTTCAAGATAATTATATAATTAAGCAGAAGTTTTAAAATAAAAATTAATATACTACAGGTTATAGACCAATTATATATATCTAAGTAATTGAGAATTGTTCTATTTTTTTTTCTTCATGTTAACTCTGTGCTGTGCGTATGGATGGTTGAGCGTCGTTCTGGATTATGTCTGACAGTTATCGGAAGGTATCAAAGAATTCTTGGTATAATTTGTGTATACATTAAGCTCGAGATATCTCTGAGCTTACTTAAACTCTAACAAATACGGCAAAACAAAATTCACTATTTTATATTTTTCTAACAATTTACCGATGTTTTACTTTCTTTTTTAACACTCTTTTTAAGCTCAATACGATCTGTTTCTGCTGATATGCAAAAAATACTAAAAGTCTATAGCTTTAGAACAATATAGCTTTAATCAAAAGGGAAGTTGGTCGAATTTTAGAAAAAATCATTTTTGTCTTCGGTATTGTAATGTACTGATAACGTATTTATTGTGTCTGACGTAATGACGATAATTAGAGAATGACTGGAAGCCGTAAGACGAACAATTAAGCAAAGGTTGATAAAGGGGATAGAAGACCAACGATTATTGAATATGAGATTCTGTCGGGCTATTTTTTTTCATCCCCATACGGAACAGGTTCTCTGTACATACTATATTCGAACGTGGTGAATGAGTAAGTTACTTGTTGCCAAAATATGATATTCAGATGAAGGTAAATTGAATATAACTAAAGAAGTTTACCCGTGTTGTTACTGAAATTAGAATGAAATACTTAAATTTAGGAATGAGGCATTATTGTGAACTCTTAATAATGAAAAAATGTTTTTTGTATGCTAGTAATACACATTAATTTGCAGAAACTTTTATTTAACATTGGTTGTCAAATAATCTTTCATATCATTTACTGATTCCATTTTAAGAAATATAAAGTTTCATATCATTAAAGGGATGTTCGACTTTGTTAGGGTGA
>CAJDSM010015653.1:53558-69182 GCA_903981925.1 Ostrea lurida
GAATTAAGTACCAAAGTACTATTCTTTTTATAGATAAAGACAGAAAATATAGCGACATCGGCTACAGTTTCCTGGTTGGAAATGACGGGAATGTTTACGAAGGTCGAGGATGGAGTCGAGTTGGAGCTCATACGAAAACCTTCAACAGTGTATCTTTGGCTGCTTCTTTCATCGGGAATTTTACCGAACAACTGCCAAGCACTGCTGCTCTAAATGCAGCGAAGAATCTGATTCAGTGTGGCATAGACCATGGCTACATAAAGCCAAGCTACACTCTCCATGGTCATCGTGACGTGGGTACAACGACATGCCCTGGGAACAAACTGTACGAAGAAATAAAAAAATGGAAACACTACAAAAGCACTCCCGACATGTAGGTGGCACGATAACGGATGTACCCCTCCATTGTGAAACTGAGGACACTTGGGATACTTGTACTTACAATCTTTTTAATAGTTTATCCGCCATTTCTTTCAGATAGCACGTTTTATCTCATTTTGATGAAGCTTATCGTTAGTTTAATATATCATAGCTCTGTCAAACATCGGTTAGATATAGCACTTCCGGTCCGAATATTTTTGAGATCATCTTCGCTTCAAAATCCCCTAGTTTGCTTTCCTGCTTATTGAATATCACACAAAACTCAATCTGAAAATTGCCCAGAACCTGAAAGGCTGCCGTTAAACAAATAGTCTACGCCATAGCACAACTTCGCTAGATAGTCATAACAGAAAACTTTGTGCACAAAAATGCTGAGATAGCAGGAAGTATTCAATAGGCCACGTCTCTATCCCCTGCAGCCATTCAAATACGAACTCATTTACCTTGTTTACTTGTCAAAGCGTCTTGCAGGAAATCCCCTAAGATATCCAAGAAAACACGTGAAAATTTAATGTGAAAGCATTGTAAATAAATACACTCTTCATCAAAATTACTAATATTATTAGTCCAATGTCAATGATCGTTGATGAGTCGCAACGAATACCTTTTCAAATATACGTCAATAGTGTTATATCAACAAAATAAGTACTCAATAAAGTTTAAAAGAAATACAATTGTTTAATAAAACATAACTAAATTACTAGGTTTAATCATTTCAATGCCCTTTAAAACAAGTTCGATTAAAACAAAAGAACGTATCATCTATCCTGCCGTGTTTCGTACACAAGAAGTGATAAAAGAATTGGATAGTTACATGAGGAATGTTCTGTTTCCAGCTAGCAAAGCTTGTAACAATATTTTCTTTGTAAGGCTCATTATTGTAACTGTATTTTAAATGAACTTGATATTGGCCCCATATTTGGTAATCGTACTTGCACTCCCAACTACTCTTTCAAAATTGAATTTCTTTAAGACTATTTTTCAATTCTAAACACATTTAATATTCCAATCAATGAGATGGATGAATACGAATTACCGTACCTATACTTGATTCCAAAACTTTACAAAAGCGCTACAAAGATACACTGCTGGATCTAGTAAATGTTCCACCAAGCCCATGTCAAATATTGACAGCTGTGAGGGAGCAACTTCAGATGTATTGTGCAACAACATATGCCAGAAGTGGTGTAAATCAAATGTGGATTCTGAAAAAAATCTAAGGAACTTCTTGTAAATTTGAAATCCGAAAACCTTTCTCATAGCAACATCAAAACGTATGACCTCTGAACACTTTAAACGACTATTTCTCACGTAGACTCTTTAACATAATAGACAGTTGCTTCTTCAACAAAAATGGCGTCAGTGCCCTAGATGTTTCCTCGTAAGTTGTAAGAACTTGTGTTCAAACCTTTTGTATATGTATTTATATACAATAAAATAGGTCGTCAGACTCTCGATCGAGAGATCGTGGGTTCGAGTCCTGGCCGCGGCAGGACCAACGTTGTGTCCTTTGGAAAGGCACTTTACACAAATTTCCTCACTCCACTCAAGTGTAAAAGGGGTACCTGGCTATAGACAGTGAAAGATATTGTCAGAATGTTAGTGTTCTAGCGCCTTAACGGCAGCTTGCACTGAGAAAGATTGTGGATTGTTAAGGTCTGCCGGAGTAATAATGCACTTTAAATCGCTTTGATCTTTATGGTTAAAGCGCTATATAAATCCAGTTATTATTTATTTATTATCATTATTATTATTATTATGAAAAAATACTCATATCTAGTGATTAGTTATTCAAAAAATTACTTTTGTTAAACACCACTTTGATTCTACGCATAAGTACTCTCAGCAATGCTGGAGTTCCTCATTGAACTAGGTTTTGGTGATCAGGTCTTCCAACAGTCCCTTGGTATTCTCATGAGAACGAACTGCGCTTCTTTGTTAGCTGACCTGTTTTCATAGTCTAACTCTTACAAGACAAAATTCATTCAAAAGCTTCTAGCTTTTAGCAGTGTCCTTTAAATCGACATCGTTATATATCGATGACGTTATTTCTATTAATGATAATGATTTTTCATTCATACGTCGATTCGATAAATCCCAGTGAACTAGAAATAAAAGACACCACAGAGTCTTCCATATCTACTTCGTACTTTGATATTTCATTGAACATAGACATTAATTGCAAACTAACAATTCAATTTTATGACAAATGTCTCCATCGTCAACTTCCCATGCATTCTGTATTTATGTGGCAACATTCCATCATCACTTGCATATGGCGTGTATGTCTCTCAACTTATTAGATACGCAAGAGCTTTTCCTGCGTATGATCAGTTTTTTAATCAAGGCAGGCTACATACAAACAAGTTGTTGTTGAAGGGCGTTTAAAGGGACATGGACACGTTTTGAGCCAAATTTTATATTTGTATTTTCAATGTTTAAAATGCTAAGCCGAGTTATTTGTATGGTCAGCAAAATTTTGAATGTCAGTTGTTGAGTTTCAAGTAAGATACAACGCTCACAATTCTTTCTTATGTAAACAAGGCTCGAGCCTTGTGTTTTTGTTTCCACAAAGGTTACTTCACAGAAAATATCATGTTTAAAACAAAATGAGACATAGGAAACAATAGAAACTGTTAAACTGTGTTCAGAATGAACTTGTAATGTGAAGAATCTGCTTTAAAGGGAAAGTTTTACTAGCATATTCAATATAAACAAAAACATGGCACGGACCTTGTTTACAAAACTAAGAATTATAAGTGCCGCATCTCACTTGTAACTCAACAAATGACGTTCAAATACTGACCATTAGAAATACTTCAAGTGAGCATTGTTTGATGAAAATTTAAAATTTGAACATTTTTAGCTCGAAACGTGTCTATGCCCCTTTAAGGCAGCATTTCGCAAATTCTGTTGTCGATATAACGATCTAGTTTGCCAGTATCGACAGCCACCGGGTAAAATGCTGTCTGGCGTGTTTAGCTTACCGTTGGTGTGACCGATCGACGGGGGATGTTTGCTTCTCCTAGGCACATCTTGTGAGTCCAGGGTTCGTGTTTGTCCAGCTCTTGTTTTGTGTTATTTAAAACTTACGAGATTGATCACTGTTCGTCGTCGTTCCATTTTCATAGGATGAATAGAATTCGTGTAATTGCATTTATTTGTTTCTCGCGTAAAAACACGAGCAAGGTCAGATTTGTGGTATCGGGGAATATTTCAAAACTAGAATGATAGCTAAATGAATTCTCAAATAGAATATCTATAATTGAGAGATTTGATATTTGCTCTTTCCAACTCTTTGAAATGGTGTATTTATTCGCTCGGCAAGCCTCCAATCAACAACGCAATATAGATATCCTTTATATTTACTGCACCGATATATACCCCAAATGGGATGGTTACATCCAAGTAATTTTAGTTTAAACAATATTTATTCATTACAATTTAACAACATGTAATTACATAACATAAGTAACAACAGAGATAGGAAAGCAAGTCATACAATGACTTATGTAAATCCGCTCTCAAAAAGTAATTTTCTAACTAGACTGTAAATGTATTGTAATGTATAGTGAATGAGAAACAAATAAAATTTCGTTTTAAAACATCATGCATTGGGCACTCAAAATTACATTATTTACGGTCTTTTTGGTTTCATCTTTACTACCTTTTACTACTTACAAGTCAACGTTTGTAACAATCGAATCAGCAATTGGATGCACACAGAAAACTAGGAAAACCCTGCCTTGTAGTTGATTTAGATTTCTGACGATGTTAAGTGAGGAAGCAGTGGATACAAAGAAGTTGGTAAGTACAGTCATAATGATGGACGGTGTCAAATTGCACGATTGTAAGCTGACAGAATATATCAGATTCGTAGTATCGCTAATTCAGAACGAGAGTAGTCCTATTTTCAATTTCGATTTGCATGATTTTCGGAGTTTCCCATTGTAAAACATGGACTTTGTCATTATATCATTGGGGGGGGGGGGGGGAGACTACCAACCTCCTATTCGCTACTCCTCATAAACCACTGATCAGAATTCATTGAATCTTTCTTAAAGGATGCCTGTTTGCTCACAGTATTTCTAGTTGTATTTACACTACCCGGATGAAATTGACATATTCTGATGGGAAACAATTAAAAATTTCCGGTACATTTCATCAATCAGAAATAGCACAAATCGTAGTGAATGAAGATAAAAAGCAATATTAGTATTATTTTCTTATCTTTTTTCCTTCTTCTTTTTGAATAAAAGAAGGAAGTATTCCTCACAAAAAGAAGTGTCGCTCCTATATAAAGATACATACGTATACGCAGTAGGATTTATACGTACTTTTCTTTCCGGGTGCAATTCAAAATGGTATCGTCGAATGTGAAATGTTATTTTGCCTTTTTTCTAATAATTGGAACATTCACCAAAGTTAAAGGTAAAGTGAACTTTTGTATTAGTAGATCTACAGAGAGGCTGTTCATTATTGTATCCTGAATAATTGTGACGTGTTTGACATACAAGAAATATCTATACTTGTTTGTTCATCATTAGTATGTTTTTTTTACGAAAGCCCAGAAGGTTCATCCGACATTCGAGATTCAAAATCCGAGATTTGAAATCCAAGATTCGAAATTTAATATCGCAGTTTACACATTTTTACTGCAACAGATTTAATCCTTAAACTCCTTTAAATTCTTATCAGATTTTATCGTGCAATTAAGGTTGATTAATTAGAATTTCCCATTAGGCCAGGAGAATATGTATTTTTCTCTGTCATTTCAGCTGATGATGGTCCATGCATTAATGAGGGAGGTACTTGTCAAGAGAATAACCTCTTGTGTAACGGGCAGTATCAAAGTAGTCTTTGTGGAGGGGGAATCACCAGACAATGTTGTCTTCCAGCCCCAGGTACTTTGACAGAATGTAAAGGCAAAAATAACGAACAGTGATCAATCTCGTATGTCCTAAACAGAATACAAAAACAAGAGTTGGGCAAACACGGACCCCTGACACACCAGAGGTGGGATCAGGTGCCTAGGAGGAGTAAGCATCCCCCGTTGGCTAGTCACACCCACCATGATCCTAGTATTGTCTTGATCATGTAAACTGAGCAATCCGTAGTCAAATCAGTGTATCTAAGTAATGCAACAGTTAAACTAGCATAGAAGTACTATAATTCAAATTTTATATGAAAACTGTAATGAATTATAAATGCAACACTCATTTGATTGATCTTCGGAACACAAGAAATATTCAAATTCAGTAAAACTATCAGAAGCACAGAAAGGTTTTTAGAAAACTCCCAGATGAAGATATAAAAAAGTAAAAATAAAAATAGTAAAAATGTGTGATATTTATGAAGTAAATTCTTCATTCTTTGGAAAAGATAAATTTCTCAGTTTAAATTGCATATAATCATATTCTACATAGAATATAGAAAATGAGATTTTCTGACAATCATGTGACATGACGTATCAAGCATGATGTTTTGAAAGGAATTGGTAGAATTATCTTACGCTCAGATGTACTTGTATGATTAATTCATGAGTTCAATTATTAATGGTTTTCCTAATTTTCTGTGATATTTATCATTTACATGTAGCTATATTTTAGATATGCTTATTCATTGTGTTACTACATGTATTTATATATATGGGATGTATGTTAGATAATGTTCTCTGTGCAATTGAAAAAAACACCCTTTTTAATAGATAAAACTTTTTACTTAAATAATTACTACATGTATATATATGTTATATGATGCTCTATGTGCAGTTGTAAATAAAACTTTTGAATAGATAAAAAGAATTAGCATAAATAATTCATTATTAGATGACTGTAGCACAGAAGTCAAATCAATTGCTTGCAAAATAATGAACACACCAAAAATAAAATTGTTGACAAGGAACCCCTCTGGTGTGGTAGACGGTGCCGATCCCTATAGCAACATTCGAGACACGTGTGATGGAAGACCATCGAAACGGTCCGAGTAAGTACACCGACACATTTCATGTCCTATTTGCGTTTAAAAAAAATGCGTAGAGTACTTCATCAGTGATGTTATATTACAGATACACCTGTACCGAAGGCAAATCCCCAGGGGGCGTTGTTTGCTTGAAAGCCAGCATTCTAAATTTCATCTATAATCTTGGAACATCTACTGAATACCATTTTCAGGTAAATTACCGCTATGTAGGACATATGAATAAAAAAATCGATATTGTATTAAATTTCATCCAGAATTGTTTTTCATTTGTTTATGCCTCAGAGGAGATGCGAAGAGAAAAGAAGATTAATAAAAAATCTAAATTTTGTTCATATACTTTATTAATATGTATATATACATGTATATATATAATTAAGGTTAATGCCATTGCGGGTGCATGTCATTCTTCCACATCTAAACATTACTTGGGACAAGCAGTTGACCTTCAGTTAGACAAAGTATCGGGCGGTAGAGATAAAGCACAGGAGAAATCATTCATGGACGCCTGTAAAGCTGCTGAAGGTTGGACTCACGGAGGGACTCATGTTCATTGTCAAATAGGTTGACAGTTTATCTTTATATTGAATAGAATAGAAGACAAGATGAAGATAACGAACAGTGATCAATCGGTACAAAAATAAGGGTTTGGTAAAACAGATCCCTGGATATACCAGAAGTGGGATGATAAGCTCAGGAAAAGTAAACATCCCTTGTCGACTGGTAACAGCCGCCGTGAGCCCTATATTTCGATAAGATGAATAGAGTAATCACTAATCAGCGTGTAAAGAACGGCCCAACAATAAGTATGAACATGTCGCACAGCATTTGACCCAATGATAGGTTGTCTTGACAAACTAGATCGTTATAACAATCATAGAATTGGGAATATGCTGATTTTAAATGTGATTGTTGAAACTTTTATAGCATCAACATGTTTATCAGTAGCCTGCCTCGATATAAAAACTGATCATACTCAGAACAAGCTCCAGAAATCATTTAGATGAGACATCATTCAACCTACTGACAGACTGTATTTGGAAATTAGATTGTTATAATGAGCACATAATTTGCGAAATGTTGAATTTAAACGAGACTATTGTTTCAAGATCAACTCTGTAAAATCAACTTTTATCAGTTGACCAAACTCTCATTCACAGATTCATCACTATTTAAAAGTTGATTTTTGTGAAGAAAGCTGTAATTCATATCTGTCATTATTATTTGTAGTTCAGCTCCATCAACAGTCTCTCATAAATATCGCCTCACACTGGAAGGCCAATGTTGTAAGTCCTATAACGTTCATACATGTATTTGATTGAAGTGAAAGTCATTAAGCTTTCTTTTTACTAAACAGTGTAATAATTCTTTAGTACTAAGAGATGAAATGAACAAAGAGACATAACTGCTCGGGTCATATAAGGTCTGCAGACTTCTTGTAGATCTTCAACGTTCTAGTTAACCTAGCTGTCGTACGCCACTGTGTGTAATCAAACAGAGACCATTCAGGAAGACAATGTGAAGACAAGGCGTGTACATGTCGGAACCAGTTAATGTACACCACAATGGATTCCAAATCATATATGCATTGATGATGATCATAGAATTTTACCTGGATGTCACCAGTCTTAACGTTTGATTATGTGGGCTACTTTCAAATACAGCGCAAATAGCAATTATCAACTCCATGACATATTACCTTGTCCCTACAATGTGCTGCATCATAAATGACCAGCGATCTCCTAAACTTCATTTAACAGGCTGTGTGTGTGTGTGTGATGTGTGATATTCAGTTCTATGCGTTGTGTGCCTGTGTTGTGGTGTGGTGTGTGTGTGTGTGTGTGTGTGTGTGTGTGTGTGTGTGTGTGGTGTGTGTGTGTTGTGTTTGTCTGTGTGTGTGTGTGTGTGTTGTGTGGTGTGTCGTGATGTGCTGTGTGGATGGCCGAATCTGTGAACAAGAAGAAGCAGGATTTCATCAGGATCATCAAACTTCACACAATGTTGGCCAGGAAAGAGGATGAACTCTAATGATTTTCAGGGTCAAGGTAAGATCACTACGCACTATCGTGACAACTATTTGTGAACAAGATATACAGGACTCCCCGTCATTACAGAAAAATCTAAATATTGGAACTTCACGCAAAGTGTTGCAACAGGAAGGAGATGCAAAGAACAGACATGACTCTAAGGTTGAATTTTAGGGTTATAATTGGTCAAGGTCACTATGGACTATTGACTAAAATTCTTGTGAACAAGATAGAGGATCAGCATTCATCAGAGAATCATCAAACTTCCACAAATGTTGTCCATGGAGAGAGGATGAATCCAATTGATTTTCAAGTCAAGGGTCAAGGTCTAGAGTCACTATGGACTATGACTAAAATATCTTGTGAACAGGATAGAGGACTCAGCATTTCATAGAGAATCAATCAAACCTTTCACAAACGTTGCCCATGGATTAGAATAAACCATTGATTTCAAAGGTCAAAGGTCATTATTGACTATTTTTAAAAATCTTGTGCTGCGAGGGTATTTTACGCTTGCGTTGCCTTGTTAGAATATATCATAGATGATATAATGTTATATAATATGATATTCTGTGATATGATATATTATGACATAATATAATATGATATAATGGTAGTATGATAATATCTTATATAATGATGATGGTTGAAGAAGCCTTGTATTTACATAATTTTTAAATTTATTTACCTCAGAGGCATATTCTAAAAGTGGTCTAATAAAAGCAATATACATTTTGACAGAGTATTCCTTCCAAGAACAAACTTCAATTTTTCCAGCAGTCCGATTTTTTTTTATGAGCGTTATTTACAATGTTAATTATGTACACAGACCATCTGAGGTCACTCGAAAGTACAAGACCAAGGTGCTTAAGAGATTGAACATGTTCTAGTTGACACTGTTTGGGCAGAATCGAAGTTTTTTAAGAGTAAAACATAGCTTTGGTTTTCCTTGAAATTAAGTACTGAAGTAGCCATTTTTTGACCAGTTATCTAAAATAAATAAATCATGATTAACAAAACTATCTATTTCAGCAACACTGTTTTATGAATATTGAATAGAATTATTATCTAAAAGAATTCTGCACATTGACAACATTTGTCCGAAACATCATTTACATAAATAAAAAAAAAGTAAAGGCCCAAGTACAGAGCCTTGAGGAACACCAACATTAACAGTATANTAAGAGTAAAGGCCCAAGTACAAAGCCTTGAGGAACACCAACATTAACAGTATAACTAGGTGATAAAAGGTTTTTGTACATAACTTTCTGTTTTCTATCTAAAAGAAAACTTTTAAACCAATCTAAAAGATTACCAGTTATTCCATTCTATCGAATGCCTTGGAAAGATCACAAAATATTACACAACATGACTCTTTTAACAATGATGTGATATGTTTCAAGTAATTGATATACGGTGGAATGACCTGGTAGAAAACATGCTTGGTATTTATAAAACAAATGGTTGAAATGAAAATAGTTGTACACGTGTTTGAAATTGATTCTTTCCATAATTTTGCTCACACAGCTCAATAAAGAAACTGGTCACTAGTTTGAACTAATAGATGGATCGTCTTTTTTGAACATTGGTAACACATGAACCATTTTCCAACGAATAGGAAAATCACATATTGAATAATAAACGTAAGGGTCAAGAAACTGACTTTGCAGCTGCTTTTAACATTTTATGACTAATACAGTCAGCTCCAACTGCTTTGTTTACAAGAAGAATAGCTATATAAAAAAGTCTTGCTTTTGTATAACAATATCACTAAGAGTTCCATCACGTAATAAGTAGTTTTCCGGTAAATTAACTCCGTCGTCATCAACACTGGATATGGAGGAACATTAGTCATTCAATGCTCTGATCTTTTCGAGATCAGAAAAAATATATTTTGTATCCTCATTATCAGTAGTACATTTTATATTTATATAATATATACATGTATCATATACAGTACCAAGTTTGATGCACCAGAATGCGCATTGATGCTCAAAACGAAATGTCATAGGAAATCCACAACATGAAATGTAAAACTTTAGAAATTGAACATGTGATGTGCCAAAGATGAGCCACAATACTTCGAAGGATCAGAGCTATGCCTGAGAGAGATAATCCTTAATTTTGATATAAATTTCTAATTTTACCACTGCAGATTAATATAGATTCCGTATTTTTCAAACTAGTAAACATAGTACATAGCAACTGGGCGTAGAGCACCTCGGGACTAAACAGCCATCAGCGAGCCTTCCACGGGGTCATGATATAAATCATATACGGTACCAATTGTGATGCACCAGATGCGCATTTCGATAAATTATGTCTTTTCAGTGATGCTTTAACCGATATGATATATTATACAACAAACATATTATATAACATGATATTTTAGAATATTATAGGATCTCCATGGTATGTGTGTTTTGCATATGATTAATCCAACATCCGTTGTGGTTTTCTAGGAAGAACAGCCACAACGAGTTGGGATAATCAATCATATCAAACCACAACCATGGGAGAATTCTTTCTTAACACCATATTTTTATCCAGACTAAGCCTAATGAATAAGGGATTCAAATTTCTCTTTCGTTATACCTCGAGGCCGAATACATTACGCAACGTTGAACATACTTTTTGCACTACAAAAATAGTTCAGTTGAATGTAAACTCCAAAGTTCGATGGTGTCCCCAAAGTCAGATGGTCTGCCGCCAAAGTCGCATGGTTTTTAAGCTACGGACGCCAAAAAGTGCGATGTCATACACGTTACTCCAAAGTGCGATTGTCTAACACGCCAAAGTCCGTGCTTTTGTAACGTTTGTGATCGTTATTATGACGATCAATCACGAAGGAAATCACGTCAGTCTGTTGGTCTCCGTTACTAATGTATTCGTGGATATAAACTGAAGGAAAGGGAGATAAGGTACATCGTCTATCTTGTCTAGACCATTCCGCCTTGGGCATGAGGGAAACTATCGTCTACTATCTGTCAGACCATCTGATTTTTGGCGAGACCCATCGCACGATTGTCTCACCACTTTGGAGTCCTACATACATGTTTATATATTACAGTCGCGATGTTTAAATCATACCTCAGCAGGGCACGCAACGTGTACCAACGTGATTATCTGTTTTCTACTGTGTGTCTGAACAACATTTCTGTTCAACGTTGTACAACGTTATCATTCCGACGGTTTGAATTCAACGTTGCAATTGACGTTGAAATCTAACGTTTGAAACATATGGTGCTATATGTGTTGTTTGTGTTATTATAAGTAACTGTATATGTTTGTTATTATAATTTTCTATGTTACTTGTACTTATTAGCTCATACTTAAAATATTAAATTCATCATTTTGTAGAGAAGAATATCAAATTAGTTGATATACCTGACGTTTTGCATGACGTCTATGACGTTCTTCATAATGAATAGATGATCGGTTTATATAATATTATTTACCTATAGACTTGGCCAAAATTTATAAACATAGAAAAATACCCATAGATAACAGATATAAGAACCATAGAAAAGATTAACTAATGTTTAAATTAAGATGAAGAATGGAAACATATTTAAAACTGTTAAATTATTATAGATAATGAGCGGCTGCACAATCATAATCTATTAATCTCTGATTCGCCGCCCTAGAGGCTGATCAAAAACCTCGTCGCTCCAGCACATATTGTGGCGATATACTAGTCTTCCTCAAAAGGCCCGCTGCCTTATATTAGCCTATAAAGTGCGGATATACATGCATTTGGGCTTTGACATAAGGGTAATTCATTCCACCTAATTGATATAGAATGATACGAGGTGTCATGTAACGTGATATTATCCTAAGGTAGTTAATAGATTGTAATTCTTTTCGATTACTCCGAATGGCTCAAAGGTCCTCCTGAGATTCACAAGAGTGTGCCCCATGGTTCGACCTATTAGGACTCCACCAGGTTGGATGATTGCCAATTGCCACTGCTCATGGTAATTTTGGATCAGAGTACTGGTCTTGTTACATGCTTTGTATCTTATGTAAGTTCATCATATATGCATCTATAAACATTCAGTAATATACAACGGTTTAAGAAAAAGATCCCTTTCGTGACATAGGTCAACTGATTTTAGTGTAAGCGAGTATGGAGAGTCAATACAAAAATTTAGGAGGTTACAAGTTGGCGATATATCCGATGGATTTAGTTCAAGATACGTCAGGGGAGTGACATCCGAGTGGACTGGTTTGCATCGGTAGCTCTGGTAGAATATGGATTATTAATACATTATACTTGGGAGAGTGGAGTCATGTGAATATGTTTTGTACGACTCCGTTACACAAACCGTTATTTTTTTTGATTAGTGAGAGTAGGAGAATAAAGGTAAATATTGTAACAACATATTTTGCTTCGTCATAGAGGTTCCACAACAAAGTATTACGCGAAATTTCTTTTGAAAATATTCTCATACGCCAGGAGAGGAAAGGCGAATCACCACTGTCTTCATGAAAAAACTAATAACATGGTCAAAAATAAAATTGAATGCTACTTTAAAATGATGGACATATTAGTTAAATTACGTTGGTTTAGTAAATAGCATTTTCATAAAACGTACTTGTATAAATTTATATTCTCTTCGATTGCGTCTGACTTAAGATAAAGATTATTAAGCACATTTCTATATCCTTGTATGGTGGGCGAATACCTCTGCTGGCAGCTCACACGTAAGTACTGCAGATAACCTCGTATTTAACGCTATGTGCGTGATTCTCCTGTCCAGTCATTTTCTTTGCTGTTTTTTGAACCGAAAGAACATAATATAATTCGTCAGTTAATCTGAGCTTCATGGAGACTGTATCTCGGTGACTCAAAACCCACTAACGCATCATCGTATCACGAGGTGGAAGTATATCAATACAATGCGCATCCTTGCGTTTTGGGAGGGAGATCTATGACTTACGAGCCTAATGTTGATCTTCCAAATTCTCCTAGCACTCCAATGGGCTCATCTGTCTTCATCCACCGTGCATGTATGCCAACGGAAAGATAAGTATTTGAGAGAAAATGCCTATCAACACCAATTTTATTTATTTCTATTCAGATATTAAGATATATTTGCAGGATTCTACGTCGTGGTTATGAAACCTCACTTAGTTCCTTTGCTTTCAACACTTCCTTCCTAGTGCTTCGAACGATTGTCCAACCTTAAAAAAACAACAACAAAACATTCAATGTTGACAATTTTACTCTCATCATGACATGAGTACACGGTCTGTACTAAAACATAGTCTTTTTATAATATCATATTTACTGACTGCCCTGGGACTTTTCTCTCCTCAGCAGAACATTACAATGAGTAGTATTTAAGAAAGATGTTCTTATAAACATATAGTTGTGTGAGTGAACTAAATTTCTTTTAAAAAGTATGATACTAAATACGATACTAGTAGCTCAGATATATACTCGAACATGTAATACTGTACACTTGTACGACATTGTATATCTAATTATAATTGATTATAAAATAATTTTCATTCAATATATCGATCCATAGAGATTAATACTATAGCTGTAACTACAAGAACATAAAAGGCTACCACAGCTAATCTTCAAATGTCTGAAACAGATACATACATACCGAATGTATTTTATTTGAACTCGGTGAATAGAGTAAACTATACATTCTTCATGCTATATGGACATAACTCTAGGAGGATAATGTTCTCACGACGTCCATCGTTCGAACCTCCTCCTTATTATCAATTGATGTATCGATATGTAGGCCTTATGTATTCGATCACGCAGTCATCATACGTTTTTTAGCTTGGTCATCCTCATCTTTAGTGTCGTATAGCATTAAAGAATATCACTGCTAACTAGCGCTAAGAAGAAGTTCCTTTGAGATCCGAGGCTTGAGGGACGAGAGAATCTGTTGTTGCAGGTGGTCTTTAGAACGAGTACTCTACCATTTTAAGACCAACAGTATGTCGCAAAGATTATTCCCGATGCTCGATTATATAACTAGATTAAGACTTGCGCAACTAAATGACCTTGCCATACACCGGGTCAAATGCTGATCTGATTGTGTTTCAAAGCAATTGTTAATGGCTGTCATTCCGTCTCATACAATCGTATCAAGCTTTTATTGACTATTCGTGCAATATGGTATCGCGTTTCACCTGATAAGACGATGCGGCTTACGACAGGTGTGGACCGGTGACAGCTGAATTCTTTACTCCTCCTAGGTACCTGATCCCAATCTTTGGTGGTTCAGGGGTCCGTGTTTGCCCAACTCTTGTTTTTTGTATTCTTGGACTTTACGAGATTGATCATGTTCGTAGTGTATCTTTGTCACTTGTCTATCATAACTCTTTATTATAAATGAAATAAACCTGCACGTATGCTGTGACCTTGCTATAATTGCAAAGGGCGGTTCTCATACAGCTATCTTCACCGAGACCGTCAGCATTAGCCTTACAACATGTACAATATAAAACGTTCCCTCGATCAAGAATTCTGATAAACACTTTATCAGAAATGCTACATAATATTGATAAATCACAATCTCTTGTAATTTTGAAATAAACTTGTTTGGTCACCACACAATGCAATAGACTACAAATATACCGTTGGTCGATCCGCCACTTTTCATCGGTGCGAACTCTTCAAACTTCATCTCAGTAATATAGGATGTCTTTGGTGCAATCGCAACAGATTCTTCAGGCACAGGGCTGTTTAACAAAAATACAGAGTTCGACTTTATGACACTGGCAATGCTAAACAACCAGACTTTTGTATTTTCAACGTTGATACAAGAAAAATTACCAGATACAATACAATATTTAATTGATGCTTGTAAGTAAAGAGGAAAGATACCCAACCTCTATACCTACTTATACATAGGTAAATTACAATTAAGACTTTGTCATTTTACCAAATTCAACATTCCCAGTTGAGGTTGTAGGTAGGGGGTTATACAAGCTGTATGGTAAGGCTAATGTGCTACATATAATGGAACGAGCGCCAATTTGAACACCATTGGAAATTACAAGTTCCTTATGTTTTAACAGAAATCCAACTACTTATCGGTTCTAATATTTCGGGCTTCGTACTATTTACTTCAGTGTGTCTAAAGCACGCGTATATTTGCCCTCAAAGCACAGCTATATAATAATTGTTTACCTATTGATCTAAAATATTCTGACCTCATTATAGTGCATTGCTAAGAAGTCTTTTAGACGGAACACCACAATG
>CAJDSM010015655.1:7981-28827 GCA_903981925.1 Ostrea lurida
TTCTAAAGACTCTCTCTCTCTCTCCTCTCTCTCTCTCTTTGAATTAGCATCTCCATACAATTGATTTCAGTTGGAAGATGTCATTCATTAAGACTCTCTCTCTCTCTCTCTCTCTCTCTCTCTCTCTCTCTCTCTCTCTCTCTCTCTCTCTCTCTTCTCTTTGAATTAGCATCTCCATAAATTGATTTCAATTGGAAAGATGTCATTCATTAAGACTCTCTCTCTCCTCTTCTCTCTCTCTCTCTTCTCTCTCTCTCTTTCTCTCTCTCTCCTCTCTCTCTCTCTCTCTTTGAATTAGCATCTCCATAACAACACAAACAATGAAAATTAGACTCCCATAAAAAAAAACCATTCCACAGAATGATAATACATTATACTATCTAGAATCTCATCTTGATATTCAATAGAAAAAACAAAAGAAAACAACTGGTTTGCATTGATACACAGTGAAGCATGGCTGTACAGTATATTGGGGGTGGATTCGTTATGATGAATGAAAGCGCAGACTATCTTTGTGCATGCTGTACAGCTGAACAGAAAAACAAGCCGTTCCTCACGATTTCCAAACATCACAACATTTACATACACATGTATCACAGACATGCATCATGGACACACAACCAGCAGAGACAAACTCTCTGCACATGTGAATATTTTACTCTGAAGGAAGTCTAATCGTCAGTAAATACCCGAATAGAGACAATGATGAGGATTCCGGTGACAGCTACAAAGTGCATGCATCCAGGTCATGCAAATGCCTTGCACTAAATCATAAAAAACTTACGTTCAAAAATAATACTAGTAGTTCTCCTACTCTCAAAGCGTGATTTTGTGCCACTACCCGAAAGATAGCGATCTGATGACGGTCAACAATCCTTAATGTTTCTGCACAAACCAAACATAATGAGTTTTTCGTGCATTAAAGACTACATATAAGACTACATTGTACAATATTTAACATAAGATCAATTGTACTTTGTATACACATAAAAGAACTTTCATCAAAATGCTCATAATGTATAGTGTTCATATGAAATTGCATTGTGGATGATACACACTTGTTCATGTATGATAATAAATCAAACTAAACTCATTGAATATGCTTTCTTGGCTATGTAATAGGACTTAACGTGCAGATGTATAGCATGCTGCAAGTGATGGTCAAAATGGACAACACAGAAGGCGGACATCAACCCTGGAGATCAAACGCTTACCTATAGCTCTGGCTGGAATGGGCGGAACTGAAAAATAAATGTGCATGTTCCACAATACACGTCATCATCACACAAAATCTCCCCCAGTTCCTTCACCAAGCGCTGCTACACGCACCCAGCCAAGAAACAATGAGCTCACAAAGTATTGAGGATTTCAAGTCATCAGATTTTTTTTTGATTTTTTTTTTGCAAATTGCAAGCACATCATAAAGTTTTTGATTGATTCAGTGTGACAGATAGATTATTATATGCTTCACAGGCTGCTTTTTAATTCACAACATTAATCTAGATGCATTGTCATTGAAAATTCCAAATTCTTTACCAGTTACAAAACATCAAGAATTCAACATGCACACGTATGTTAATTTTTAAAGGTTAGCATTTACCGTGCTGACACATGATTTTTGAAAGGTACATGATCAGGTGCATACTACCACAATTTTGTGACTTAGAAAGATTAAACTTCCTGTGGTTGTGTCACCTGTCATGGACGGTGGAGTAGGCTTACCTTTACTGTTGCCTGCATTTGGAGGCTTGCCGATGCATTCCTTAGAACAGAAATGTCACTTCCGCGGCTCTGGAAATATAGAATGCAAAATTTAGCAGAAATTTTGACAGTTTTTATATTTATATATATTTTACCTCTTGGTTGTTGAAGAACAACTTTTAAATTCATAGACATCTAAATATCTGTTACAATGATGTCATTATGAAAACACTAAGAGCTGCCTACTAGAGTTCTAATCTGCATCATGCTCATGTTGTATGCAAAATCTAATATACTCTGCAAATATATATTAAAACCCACATTAATTTCTACATCATGTGCGGAGACAACAACAACAAAATATCAAATTAAAACAAACTTACCTGTACACTTGTCGCCTTGGAAAAACACGCCTCTTGAAAAATTTAATGAAACGCATGTACCACCACACTAATAATCAATTATGAATGTGGAAAATAACCAAACCAACCCCCATCAACTTTAAAAGCTAGTAGTTGCACAATGCTTAACGGGGAATTTTTTTCTCTACAAACTGTTGTAAATTATGACTCTTGTACAAATGTAATGTAGTATACCAGAAATTGGCTAACTGTTCTCAGAAAAGCTTAGCATTTACAAATTCATTAAAATTATATTTACCTGATGTTTTGTCTCAAAGAAACTTATGCGTACTTCAAAGTTACTTTTTATTCTTTATTCAAGAAAAAAGCACTGATATTTCAACTACACATTTAAATAAATAAATATAATAATAAATTCCACAAAAGCACATTCACTCACAGATGAACGATTCTATCAAAGATAACCTTGAGATAGTTCCTCCAAACAGTGCCTTCTGTTGGCTCCTCAAATGTGTGCATCACATAATTGATTCCTTGTGTGGTGGTTGCATTCTCTCTAAAATTCATAGTTTAATCATTTTAAAATTTGTAGTTTATAATTTAAACTTACATGCATAATCAGTACATGGAATGGACAGTTTCATTTCATTTCCTTCATTGGATTAAGGCTTCATAATTTTGTTATATTGTCTGAAACATCTCTCTCAACAAATGAAGTGACATCTTTCTAACTGAAATCAAAACCTGTTTTTTCTCAAGCCTTGAAAATTGGACTCCATGAAAATAAATTTGTAGATATAAATGTAATGTCTTGTCAAGCAAATTCTTCAATTTAATGAGGTGTTTTGTAATTGGTGAAAGTTTGTTCTTGATAATAGCAGCAAGCTGTACAAGTTACTAATCACATTTTGCTCAGGCTATAAATTTTTCTGTTCATTTGATCATTGTTTTTATCATTTGTTCGCTTCATTACACTTTTTAGGAAGATCACCCACTCAAATTCAACACAGTAAGTGACTCCACTTGTTTATCCTTCATATTACCAGTGGACTGTAGCTTTTCTCTAAATGTAAGATACACATTTCTTGTCAAATTTGGGCTGGTTTTATTCTCTGCTGCCACCAGAGGGACACCCCTTTTTGTGTTTTAGATGTAAATGAATATATTGTTTATACCAGTAAAATACCAGATATTAATGTTAGTTGTTTAAAATGCCTGTATTTCTGGTGACTCAAAGGAAGAAAATTATTTCTGCTTTTAAAATCGATTTAGTCATAGGTGTTGAAAACTCGTATTCTTACAGTTTTGTGGTGGTCAAATCACTATTAAAGGTGTTCAAGATAACTTCACTTCCCTGCATGATTAACTGAACAGCAGTTTAATATACAGATATATTAACTTGTGTTTGATAAATCATGGAATCACATTAAGGCTGTATAGTGTTCAGAGTATCAGTTTTCTGTAGTAGTTGTCGACCTTTATGATGCAAGGTAATTTGTACTTTTTGTTCCATCAATGATTTTTTTTTTATGCTTTATTAAGCACATGAATTATCAAAATTTCACATTTATGACATCCACAATTATCGCTTTATGGCACTTCTTTTCATCACATTTTATCTCAATATTTGAAGTTTTTAAGCTCCGCATTTTCTATTTATTATCTTCATTCTTACATACAAATGTGTTTTAAAGAGGAAGGTTCATGAAAAGAGTAATTTGGCCCTGTAAATTTCAAAATTTTAAAAGTTGTTGATTTCTACTGATAATGGGTCTTGATTTTATTTAGATTCATGGTGCCAGTCTGTGTTTGATTATGTTATAACACACACAGGGTAAATTTTGACCTCTGTTTTATTTTTGCCCACTTAGTCTTTATCAGAAATTGGCAAATTAGAATTTCTTTGAGAAATCATTTTCCATTTCTGCTTGAAATTTATTAAAATGCATAAACTTTAAAAAGAAAAAAATTCCCACGTACTTTTAGAGCATGAATATAGAATTGATAATCTGTTTAGACTTTGGATAATGGAATAGTGCAATATACATGTAGATATTATTAGTTATATGGATTCTTGGCAGGGTATATGGACTCATATTCCCTGTCAACGTTTATATTCTCCGAGCTGTCAGGCGAGGGAGAATATATACTTTGACAGGGAATATGAGTCCATAAACCCTGCTAAGAATCCATATAACCAATATGTACTACTGCAGAGCGATCAGTGTGATAATAGAACAATCAAAGAGAAGGGGGGAGGGGGGGGGAAGGAAAGCTGAGTGAAGAAAATCTTAATTTATTACAACATTTATCCAGTATTTGAACTAATATTTTAAAAGAAGAACAATTGTATTTATTTCTTAAATTGCAACATTGTATTTACTGTGAAAAAAGTTGTGAAATCTAGGCATGTTGCGTTTATATTAACCTAAAACCAAATGGTGGAGCCGCCTTGAACTATGACGTCACAAACGGTAAACTTGTTTACAAACACGCAACCGTATTATTGTTATTACATCACGGGCTGAGTTTTGATGATAATTATTACAGTAACTAAATGTAATCTTACAAATAATTTTTGAAAATACTTAAACTATAAGGTTGAAAAATGCAAAAAAGTAACGATTCATTTACGAAGCGGTTAACTGTGGAAGCCATTTTGTATCCCATCTATTCTTGACAGGGTATATGGCCTCATGTTCCCGGCTTGTCGTCCAATCAAATAACTGCATTTTTCTGTGCAGTAGTACATTAGCTGTTGTATATCCATGGTTGATGTTTTGCGTCCCATCAAGAATTTTTCACTCATATTGAGACGTCACCAGTTGTAGTGAAGTACCACAAACTTAGACCTATGCTTAGCTCTCAGGGCCGTAGCAGTGAGGGTTCTTTAGTGTGCCACACTTGCCGTGACATGGGACTTCCGTTTTTAAGGTCATATCCTACAGACCCATGACTCTCACTTCCGAATGCTGAGCGTTTGGCAAAGTACCAATCACTTTTCATTTTCACACCTTAGGTTTGACACAGCCATGGTACAAGCGGGGCTCAAACTTACAACCTTCAGGTTGCGAAGTAAATGCTCTAACCACTGAGCTACCGTGTGTACATCCATGAATATACTGTCTTGTTTTGAGCAAAATCACAAACATTGCAATATTTACATGACTTTTACATGTATAATGGTCTAACAGGTAAAATGTTTGGTATCTTTAGAAGAATAATTTAAAGTCTCAACTTCATCAGCACATGTACTAGTATGTGGAAAATTCAACACAACCTGACATTTCTTAAAATGTAAATTAACAAGGCCAAATTAGAGAATTTGTGAACTTGCCTCTTCCTTTTTGTATATTAAAAGTTGCAATATAAACAAAATTCCGGAGTATTGTATACTTTCAGCATTCATCTCACTTGCCATTTTCTATCACCTTTCTTTTCCCTGTGTCTATTGATTGTTATAACACACTACCATTAACCAGCTCTTTTTGGTGGATTATAATCCAGTTGGAATGATTTTAGGACTGGTGAACTCTGGCAAGGAAGCATGATTATTTAATTTTACCTAATTTGTTTTTTTCAAGTTGAATCCAATGTGTTGGTGGTATCATTTCCAGATTTATGCGAAGTGGAAGTACATATGAATTATATTTTTGTAAAATGTTAGAAATTGAACATAAATGTTTTAATTAAAATAAATCTATATTTGTATGTTTATTATTTTTTTTTTTACAACAAATATTTGTATGTTTACTTTTATTAATACGAGTTTTTTTATCTGACTTTGTAGGACAGGTTCGAGCGCTCTGCGACTACAATGGTAACCCCAACCCAGGAGCAGGTAGACCCCCACTGTGCTTTCGGAAAGAGGATGTGATAAAACTTCTGAACAATGATGCTCAGTGGTGGAAAGTAAGAGTCTCATTTCACACACATGGAAATAAGGTCTTTGGGATAAAGAATGTAGGAAATGTGTCCTGGAATATTTAATTGCCCTCTGTATTTCAGCGTTAAGATACAACATGACCCTAGAACTTTGAAAGTCAGGAAGTCATTGCTCAACTGACTGAATAAGGAATGAACATTTAAATGAATGTAGTAACAGTGATTTTTTAAGCCCATTTTGGGTTCGAATATCGGTCCTTTCCCCTCCCCAAAAGTGGCCAATTTTTTCCCAATTTAATTTGCATTTTTCCCAATCATAAAATTAGGAAGTGAAAACACATTTGAAAAAAATAAACATTCAATGTGAATAATATCCGTAAGACTTATTTTAATTAATAAAGTTTTAGGAGAATGATGATATAGAGAGAACAATTGAAAGTTTTAGAAGGTTAAAGAAAATAAGATACATGTAAAATAAATGTAGATGGAAGTTCAAGGCCATATGTCAAAATCAAATGATCCAGTTTGCTGTAATGGCCCAGTTTGCTGTAATACCATATAAAAATGGTCAGGTGTATATTAGTGTGATATTGATTAGTAAGACAGTGTTTGCTTTGTAGGGACAGCTAAATGGAGAGGACGGTTGGTTTCCTTCACAACTAGTGCAAGAGGAAAACCAGAGGGTACGTAACCTCATAAATATTGTTATATGGACGTCAAGTATTAAAGTAAACCTGATTATGTGTTTTTCTCTCTTGTGTCATAGAAAATTTTATGCTGTCACATTTACTGTTAAATGAACCAAAATACTCTTGTTGAATTTATATTTAAAACAGAAAAATAAAACATATGATGGTAATGCCATATGGTAGGTTTTTTCAAACCTTTTTGATGAAGCATGAAGCTGAAGTCATATTTTGCTAATAGTCAGCATGTGAAATTTGTGTTAGTCATAGACAAGTTAAGCTTGAAAATATCCCAACTACACAATCCATGTGTTATAACCTCATTTGTCATGGCCAAACCATTATGTATCACATAAACTTCCCTCCAGCACCCCTCAGAAACATGCCAATTTATTTGGTATCAGAGAAGAATTAACCCTTTGGGTCTATTGAGCTGTTTGCTCAAATGAGCATGTCTGATGGAAATTTGTCGGTCTACCCTCTATGTAACATCTCTAGAATGGCTACAAGCCTAGTTACTGGATTTCTAGTGGTCCGGGATAATTTTTTTAGAGGATTCGGATTCCAGAATGGCCGTCATTGGCATCAGTTTGGATAAGATAAAAATCTTAATTTTCCCCCCAAAACATCTGTATATCAGTTCACCAAATGTACACTGTACATGTACCACAAATGTTTCTCTAATGGTTCTGAGAAGATATAGCCATATTTTTGCAGTATCATGATTTGAATATGAGAGATTTTTTTTTTCACTATGGTGATTTTGAATAGTCTCTGTAGTCTAAATGCTTTAATACAAAATCACCAATCTTAGCGCAAATATTCAACTTATAGCCTAGTTAGAGAATTCATTCACAGAGTAAACCAAATAGAAATCCATGATTAGAGGTGAAATTCAGAAGCCTCAGGATAGCATCATGACCCATTGACATGTTTGGCATATGAAATCCTTATGTATAATTACTTAGGAAATAGAGAAAACATAAAAAGAAAAAGAAAGATTAAATAAACAAATTTTTAAAAAAGCACACCAACACACACATACACGTGTATTTGTACTACTGTTAACTGTGCTAATCAAAGAATGACTGCATAGAATGTGTATTTATGGGCTATTATATAATACATGTATGTCTTTAATGTTTGTAATGGGCTTTTTGTTGTGATCAGATCCGAAGAAAACCCTCATATTTGGATGTGAAAATTAAGCCTAAAAATGAGAATGGAACATCATGTATTGTATCACCTCCCCGCCCGCACTCTCCTGCTAACAATATATCATATGTCAATATGGATAGCGATGGAACGTCCAATCACCTTAAAGGGTATAAATGGTATGTCATCGGCATGGAGTTTCTCTTGGAGTGTGAAGAAATTACTGTGGAATCATTTTAATTCATGGGGTCGAATGTCGTGGGTAACCAAAATTTTGCTGGTTCGTGGGACGTAATTCGTGGGTAATTGATAAATAATGCGAACGGCATAATATTTAAAGATAAAAGGAAAATAAAACATGTTCATGGGGACGTAAATTCGTGGGTAAAAGTGACCCACGAAATCCACGAATTGGTCCCCCACGAACAATGATGATTCCACAGTAAGCAAGAATGTTTTTTGAGTGACTGTATTTAATCAAAGATATATTCTCATGTTTGATAAAAAAAAAAAAAAAAGAAAAGATTTAATTTTCATTTTCATTACAGAAATTTTGTATAAATAGATGATGAATATGTGTATCCATTGTTTAGGTTTGTTGGTCCAATGGATAGGGAAACGGCCAATCGCAGGCTCACGCACATGCAAAATGGAACATTCTTAATACGGGTCAGTGAAAATCCAGGAAGGAAGGGCGAGCTCTCTCTGAGTATTCGGTAAACACATTTTTTTTTTTTTTAACTTAGCTATCAGATATCTAGGTAATGGAGTAGGGTTAACCAAGACTAGGTGCACTTAGTGTTGTATTATTTCATATAGGTATTGGATTAAAATCATCAATAACTGAGTAAGCACTCTTTATTCTGTGTGGTTCGTGCAGGAAGTGGATGAGAAATTATCAGGAATTAGCACTGTCCATGCTGTGTTGTATTGTAAATTTATTTCTCAAATTTGCATATTTTTAAAGTAGGTCATCGAATTAACGAGTATAGAACAATTCCTGGATCACTGTGATTGCTCCTAAACTGAATTTGACAGCTGACAAAAACCTGTTACAATAGTTGATTCATTTAATGAACTTTCATGCCCTGGAAGCTTTGTTTTTTTGGGGGCATATGGTTTTTTGGCCTATCCGGATATCTGTCTGATTGTCTGCAAAACTCTTAACATTGGTCATAACTTTGAATGGTGAGAGATAGGGCTTTCATATTTCACATGTGTATTCCTAATGACAAGCTATTTCTACTGGTACCAAAATATTTGACCTCTTCAGTCTTGACCTTGGATTTTGAGCTACTTTTCAAAAACTTTAACATTAGTCATAACTTATTATGAATGTTAATCGATAGGGCTTTCATATTTCACATGTGTATTCCTTATCATTAGCCCCTTCCATTGGTATGAAGTATCCGGGGCATCAGTGTATCACAAACCACATGAACCGTTAATTTTATCTGTAATAATGACAGTAGGGGTCTATACTCTACCACCACTGTTAAAAAACACCAGGAATGAAACAGATTTTTATTTAAAATATCAATTCAAAATAGCTCTGAAATTCTGCCTTTATCATCACCCATCCCAAAATGCTTTTAGGTCCATTTGTTGTGTTTTAATAGGGAGTGGTATAGTATAGACCCCTACTGTTATGAATACAGACAAAATTACTGGTTCCTGTGCACAAACATATCTTGTTTCCTTTGGTGTTCCAAAGTTTGCGGCAGTTGACTCACATGTCGGCTGTTGTGACGTGAAATTCAGCAAGTATTCACAGTGACCCAGGGAGGATTTTAAATGACCAATATATCAGTACACATTCAGTATTTGACATTTGCTGTCCGGTAGCCTTCATCAAAATAAGGGATAAAAGTGCAGGGATAATAAAATCGCAAGGGAACTTTCAGGAATATCATGTTTGAAAACATAGCTACTGATTCTTTATAGTGACGGAGATTATAAATGGTAAATCGGCTCAACTCCAGTATAAGGACAAGTAGTTCCTTTTCCATTTTTTTAATTTTTGAATTATTCTGCTGATTTATGTATTATTTCACGTTTTTTATCAAAGAAAAGTTGACAGGTTGACACTTGACACTTTCCACATAGTTACATGTCTGTTTATATGATCAATCGGGGACAGGTTGATGGTTGACAGATCGACGGTTGATACTTTCTACATACGTGCCTCTTATGTGTACCGGTATTATTTGGTACAGGTCAACGGTTGACAGTTGATAGTTCACACAGCAAGAAAAGGTTGACAGGTCGACAGTTGACACGTACGGTATCGATCGATGAGGGACAGGTTGACAGTTGACACTTTGTGTGGTATTAATCCATGGGGAAACAGGTCAACGGTTGACCTTTGACTCTTTACACAGCAAGGTAAAAGGTTGATGTCATCAGAAATGTCAACTGTCGACCTGTCTACCATCGACAACTAATGGAAGTGTCATTGTCAACTATTAACAAATAATGGAAATGTTAAGTGTCGACCTGTCAACCATCAGCAAATAATGGAAATGTTAACAGTTGACCTGTCAGCCATCGTCAAATAATAGAAATGTCAACTGTCAACCATCAACAAATATTGGGACTCAATTCACTACTGACACATATCTTTAAGGAGTATTTCCAATGTCAACTGTTGACCTGTCAACCGTTGACATTTGTAAGGGGGCGATTTAATGCTCAATGCTACACTAGAAGGAACTTTTTGTCCGTATACTGGAGTTGATTTCATACAAACTTCAACTTCAGTTTGTAGTTAATGATTTTTCATTTGTTGGACATGCAGAGATTTGTTTTGAATTTACTATGTTGTGTTTTGTATATATTTTGGGATAAAATAAATTTGTTATCATTACAAATGATTGTTTACATGTTTATTTGGTGACATTTTAGTTTGCTTATGTTTGTGTACTTTAGCATAGTGTATGTAAAATTCCCAAAATTTTCATTTAGGCCATGCCAATTCATAATCTAGTTCTATGGACTCGCTCACTTCTATTTTTGATAAATCCAATAATATATTAAAAAAAACTAGTACTAATTGTAACGGGGACCGTTACAGATGTTCCCCAAACATTCCAATCAGCAAGTGGTGTCATTTTGTTTAATGCAAGCGATTTTTACCATACCAATCTGTACATGAACACACACTTTCTAACGTTCAAGAAAAGAAATGGAACAGAGAGCCCGAAATATGTATATGAAATTGCACGTGCATATACACACATGCGCTCACACTTTTTCCACAATAATATCTCCCTTGTAGATTTTTACAGCATATACCTATGATCTAAATTTCATTCCAAAAGCCTCATTAAAGAGAGAGATATGCACATACGAATATTATCCAATCAGATTTCAGTGCAGTGCGAGCGTGTGCGGGATAATGATTTTGACATCACCAATTCACAAAGAGTCCAATACATATCTGAAATATACATTTCAAAACTATTCATTCAAATGGAAAGATCTCATAGAGTAGTAATACAATTTAGACATCAGAAATTACAATGCACGCGCATTCACGCGCAGCGAATTTGATAAAGATAATTTTTCTTGACACATTCTTTAGGCACTCATGTCATAACCTACAGTAAAAATTTGAATTGATTTCAGTCTTTAATTCGAAAGTTATGGCCATTTTAGTATCCGAGAAATGACGAAAAAGTAATGCACATGCACACACGCGCACATGAGTACGATAGAGTATTATTTTTTGATACCATTCAAAAGACGTTTCAATGATATACTACCAGTATTAATTGTATGTTTGGATCATTTTTAAGAAAGTACGGCAATTTCAAAATCGTCCAATCAGAATTCAGCACATGCGCATGCACGTGCTGAAATAGAATTTTGACTATAACCCTCTCTTAGACATCAAGATGTACTCACAATATCAATTTCAAATGATTTCAACAAGAAACAAAAACGTTATGGTCAATGAAGAATGGACCTTTAAAAGACGATGCACGTGCATGGCGCATGCGCGTTTGCAATTTTTATTAATCACTGTGTAGAACTTTATATTGTCTACCTATGCTGTAAATATTTCATTATCTTAATTATAACAAAGTTACAGGCGATTTTGTATTCCAATCAAAATGCAGCACATGTGCATGCACGTGCAAATTCGAAATTTTGATCATACCAATCAATTAAGGGTCTCAAGTTCTACTACCTTGTGAATATAAATGATTTAATTGAAGAATAAAATAGTTAGACTGATTCCGAAGTTAGGAAGCCAAAAATGCAATGCACGTGCACGCATTTTCAGAAAAATGACTATCGTTCCGAACACTTCAGATGATATACTATCATCCTAAAAAGGTTTCATATCGATCCATGTACAGGTTCTGAGAACACTTCGGACAAAAAGTACCCGGAGATAATAATAATGAAGAAGAGAAGAATAATTATAAGAACAGAGTAAAAACAATATGTTCCCAAACTTTGTTGGGGAATATAAAATTTCGCGTAAGGCATGTCCAAAATATCCAAATAAAAAATTTACCAAATTTTTCAAGCACAAAAATCTTTATACACTTGGCTGACCAATGCAGAAACCCAGGCCTTGAGAAAGTTCTTGACATTGTAATCCAGTGTTTTTAAGCTTTCTTATCTTTCTATATATGATACTTCAAAATACTAAATTGAAAATATTAAGTTCATTAATGTAATGATTTTAATGATTTTAGATCTTTATTTGTAAGTGCTCGCTTATTGAAATTACGTATAATTCAGTTATAATATTTATATTTCTTGTATTCGCTCGCCTCATAAATTTTATCTCCAAAATGAAAAATAATATTTATTAAATAATTTCACCCTCTCACCTCACTTTTTTTGTTTGAAAATCCGAAGAACTATTTCAATTGGATGGCTTAGGTTTGTTTTCTGCAGTTTTCCTATTACAAAAAGCAACAATAAAAATTGCATTATTTTGTTATTGAAAATGTATTATTTAATTTTCAAATTTGCATCATTTTTGAAAAATCAATGATGATAAATCTGATTATCTGTTTGAAATAATTAGCAATGAATAGCATCCTCAATGCTGATGGTTGCTCATATATTGTCTACCTACATATATTTATGAAAATCATGTGAGACCAGACGTAAGGCATTAGCATAGAAAACTTGAAAATCCTTTTGGAAAATGCATTGACATGTATAGATTTTAACACAGAATGTATATGAGCATTTATAATAGTACCTATACAAAACTATTCCATTTATCATTATTATGCATGATTGTCATTTACTGTCAAATTCGTTTTGTATACAGCTCTGAATCTTGCATGAGACATCATCCATTTGTACAACTTGTGCATGTCCCTGTATATTGTAGGTATGATAACCAGGTTCGCCACATCCGGGTGGAGAAGAACACTGAAGGCTTGTTTTATTTAGCCGATACTAAATTCTTTTCTTCTCTTCCTGTGAGTATACTTGCTTGCTCAAGGCTGTCCTCATAGCCTCTGTATAGTTCTTAAAATTTGTCAGCCATGAAACTGAGGACACCCCCTATGCTTATAATTCATGTCATCCTCAAAATTTGCTTCAAAACCTTTCATCGTGTTTGATACTATTCTTTGCATGAGAGATTGGCGCAAGAAAGGAAAAACAAAGAAATGTAAAATTGGGGTTTCCTCAGTTTTCTGTTGAATGGTACTACATGTAGTAAACACTTCATGGATGTCTGCTGCTAGAAATGTAAGTACAAGTATACTGAGAAGCATGAATCCTGTTGAAACCAGTTCCAGCTAGTCTCTTGTCGTATGACTGCATGTCGACTCTTGAGAATCCCAGATAAAATCAGGTAAAACTTTGTCTTAATTTGTCCCTAATTTGATTTTTAGAAATAACTCTGTACAGCATATTAAAGTTCGCAAGGATGAAGAAGGATTCTTTAGATTAAGTATGGACAAGAACTTCCGAACCGTGAAGGTGAGCGATGGTGCATGTAGATTGAGTGTACCATACGGAGAGCTGTAGCTGTGGTCGAGCACTGAGCTTTTTTGTAATTTTCGTATGCCTTTAGGCTTTATCTTGCATACTGAAGAAGTCAACATTTGGGGTTTTATAATTGTGCACATGATGATTATCAGAGTATCCTGTACATTTAAAACAATGCTGTTTGATGGTGGCTTGCTACACCTTGAAAGATTTTCTCAGATTATTACAAAATGGTCCAATTCTGAAAGAAATGAAATTTAAAAAGTACATGCGTCAAAAAAGCAGAAAATATGCAATTTTGGAATTTAAAAAAAATTATTTTCAAAGAATTATTTCAAGATATATGAACAAGAGTCACTGACTTTATCTACTGAACTTAGATATCAGACAAACAAATAATTTCAAAACATTTAAATCACAATTTTGTGGCGTATGTCATAAATTGTTCAAGTTTTGGTGTAGTGAACTACCTTAAAACCCTAAAGATCTTGATTTTACAGGAATTAGTGGAATTTTATCAAGACAACTCCTTGGCAGACAGTTTTCCAGGAGTTGACACCACTCTAAAGTATCCTTTCAAGTCCCAGGCTGGTGGAGGGGCTAGTAAGTTTAAAAGATAAAACAAAAACCTTTATAACTTTTCTATTTATGCTCATTTTAAACAATAGTGGACTCGGTACTCAGCACGTTATTTGGTATGCGTCTACAGATTCAAGAATCCTGGGCTATGCAGAAGCAGTGTATGATTATGCAGCCACAGCCACATCTCAGCTGTCCTTGTGTCGCGGCGATCGAGTGGCCATCCTCAGCAAGACAGGAAGTGACAAGGGCTGGTGGAAGGGAGAGCACTGCATCTCAGGAAAGGTTCAGTCACTTTTGCTGTGAATACCATATAAGTAGTATTTTTAGAGAGACGTAAATTGAGCGTTTTCTCTATAAAAAGTGGTATTTTATTTTAGCGGTAAATAATTTTAGCGATTTTATAATCTATTACTTCGAAAAGCTCTACCAATGATTTGGAATGAATTGTTAGCAATATCTAATTTTAGCGATCTCAAAGTCCTCGCTAATAATGCCAAAATTAAATCATCGCTAAAATTTCTGCTTATACGATACTTTATGGACTTTAGGTGACAGTTTTACAACATGTTACTATTTAATCAATTTCGATAATCATTTGTAAATAATCATTTGTAATTATTAATGTTCGTCGTCAATATTTTCTTCTTTTCAGAATGGTTATTTCCCCTTAGCATATGTAAGAGAAATGGACGACGATTGATAATCAGTGAATTCTAATCATCATATGCAAGATCCCCAATCACCATTGTGTTGCTATTTTTGTTACCATGTGACCAAGGAAAATCAACCATTAGGAAACTTGTTCCATACACAGCAAATTTGAGTCGGATATTACTGGACATTTTCTGCTCCACATCATTTGTTGTACCCATTGACCAGCTTCCCAAGTAGAGCTGCCAACTGATAACAAACTTTTGTTACACCCTGCGTATCCACAACTACTTGCATTATTTTTTTTGTTGTTGCAAACTGTGCCATTCTCATTCAGTTGTAGATTGACACCTTGAATAAACTTGGATGTAAATGCGATGTCTCTGTTTGGGATGTCTCCTGTACTCTGTGATATTTATAGCAATTGATTAACACTGTTAATTAACCATCACCACACTTACAGTATTGTTATTGACATGCAGCATAATACATCCTCTGTAGCAGTATATCTGAATTATAACCTTGTTCCTCACCATTCCATGTTTCTTCTGGTACTTTTGCTACTGGTATTGTTTTTCAGTTTGTATTTGGGTAATCTCTAAGTCACTTTGGAAAAAATTTTTTTGGTACACTTTTACACTTGGTTGTCATGAAGAAATTATACTTGTAAAAAATCAAACTACAGTTGAAATTGTTGAATAACCAAATGTGATGGAACTTTTAAATTCAAATTTCATTGAATGCATTAAGTTAATATGTAATAAAGGTATATAAACTGGAATAAGTATGACATTTTTAAAACAGAGAAAAGGATTTTATTTAATTTTTCATAAAATATATACATAATACCAAGTTTTGTTTTCTCCCTAAGAAAATATTGAAATGGAAATTTATGAATTTTGTGTTACCCTTATGTATTATAAATATGACCAAAACCATGTTGCATTTATCTACCTTTATTTTCATACGTAAGGCCTGATAAAATTATGTGTGTGTTTCCGGTTCCCCGACCTTCCTGGAAAAAATATGCCTGACCTGAATCATTTTATTATCATATTGAAAGGCGTACCGAAAAAATCTGGAATCGTCCTGTGAAATTCTTTGAAATTCAATTAAAATTTTTCAAAATAAAATCTTTTACCTACCTACCTGGACGTAAAATCCCCTGGTAATAGGAAACACACATATTATTTTAATTGGCCTAAACATGATTAATACTACACATACTTGTATTTCACTTTCATTCAGATGAAATATCGTATATTGTAGTGTGATCATTTCAATAACCAGGCCAAAAGCATGACAAGTACACACACAATATCATGTTATTGTAGTGCAGCTTCTCGAAATAAAAATCAGTTCATTATGAAATATGAAACGTACAACTTCAGCATTAGCAAGCTTCATAATAACACAAAGCTACATAGTTAATGAAAATATTATCAAATTAGCACTATGACATTGTGAGTAATTGATATGACGAATATTCTGTTATTTCGCACATCTTGCCTTTATCTATAGAAAACTCCAGAGTGATATTCTTTGATATGATAATCCACAAAATTATAAAGCTTGTTATTAAATGTGTAATATTTAATAGGCATACACCTCAGCTTATGTTCAGTCTGATTAATAATGGTCATCTTAGATTGTGTGACATCGTGTATCTATATGGCTTAATCATTATGATCGTTACATCTCATGCGTACAGGTCCCCTTATAACATTGTGTGGATGTCCACATTATGGCTGTAGTTCATCCCTTGTTACAATAAGCCAGGATGATTTGTTGATAAGAGTGCTATTTATCTCGAACTCAGTTAATAAAATGTACAAAAACTTTACATTGTATTTGATTGTTAATCTTGTGAAATGATTTTGATATGCAATTGCTGAAGCAATACATACTTATTCTTTTATGTTTAATGTGCCAAACTGTGCAGACAAATTTAGTAATGTGCATCACTGTATCATCAGAAATTATTTGCACAGTGTTACATTTAGTGACAAACTTATAGCAAATTCACAGGAATCACTAATTTTTTGTAATAATAGTATGTAATAATAGTATTGCGGACAGTATAAAGGAAACTTATACTGCCTCGCTAGTGAGCTAGCTTTTCTGGCGATGTGGTAGAGTCTCTCTTGATCATGCGAGTTAAGCAACGGTGAGCGTGGTCAGCACCTGGATGGATGACCGCATATGTAATCTCGTCCTCTAGCACTTTCCTCGCTTGATGGATATCGAGTTGGAACGGCCATGTATAGCCTTAGACAGATGGCATTGTAACGTAAATATTGTATAGTGTGTCATTGCGAGCTGTTGTCCAATGAACTAAACTATATCTTAAACTTTTTGTGTAAACACAAAACCATTTTGGAATGTAAATTCACACTTCCATTCTTGCATACTCTGCTTTCTCTCCCAGAAGGTCTGGGCCAGCTCAAAACAAGATTTTAAAGTTTACAAGTATAGTAGATGGGGGAAAACTAACTGAAAATGAAAGCATGGGGGAAAATTGTTGGTTTGTAAATGTCAGTAATCTGTCCATGACAAAAATGGATTCTTCTGGGAATTCCTCCAGTGTTGTCAGCTTCTTCAATATTCAAAATGCTTGTTTGCACGTGTTGGTCTGTAGCCTTTTTCCTTTCAACGTCTAAGGAATCCTTTTGTTTGACAGTTGCCAATTTAACTTGGCACAGTGGTTGCCTTTGAGAGTAGATAACCTATTTATTTTAGGGTTAATGGTCAAGGGTCAGTCTGTAAACCAAGTCTTTTGCAATTTATCTAATGAAGCCTTTGTCTTAGTCAAGGAAACCTGGACCTCCTGCATCTCCCCTGAGTGCCCGAACGTCATGGGGACGCAGTCTTCTCTCCCATGATAAGATTATCATACGCTCCAAATCCAGATGACCTTTCTGCTGATGCAGGAACTCCATTTCCATCAACATCTGGCCTGGCGGTTACAAAATTTTTTGATTACGTTTTCATACTCAAATTCGAACTTGGTGCTCTAAATCGTTATAAAACTTTGATAAAAATCATTCTTATACCCGAATGGAGTACATGCCGAGTACCTATGCTTCTTAGCTTGCTGAGAGTCATAATCAAACATAGCTGTGCATAGACAAATACATCGGCACAGAGTACGAGTTTTGAGTATAGTAAAAGTTTTATAACGAACAGGATTATGGGAGCTGTATACAGATCAACGCTGTATTCCATGTTTCAATTTTCCAAGGGACCGATGATAAACCCTCTCATCCTTGCGTTATCGCCAGCCTGCACAAGGGTGACTTGTTACTTTATGGGAGGCTTGGGGTCGAGTTTTTCATAAACCCTGGTGGACAAAACACTGATCTGAGCACCCGTGTCCGTCATTGTTCGTAGTTGCAATCCCTGGATCGCCATTTCTACCAGAAATCTGGTGACCGTGCGTAATTGCCCGATGGGCACGGACAGGTCTCTGAGGGGCCCAGAAGTATGCCGACAGGGCATGTCATACCCTCTCCTCTACTTGTACACAAATCACCCCAGCCCACCTTTCTCCCCGTGCTGAGAAACTTCCTGCGTCGCTACCACCAGGCATTCCTTTGAAGTTTCCCTATCCACTCACCCCCTCCAGTGAATCCCCTGGTCCCTTGCACCAAACCCTAGCTCTATCATTGCAACAACGTCGGGGAATTCAAACGGGTCTGGGGCTGACTCATCCATGACGAAGCCCACCTAATGATGTAGTACATAGATTCTTCCCCCTCCTCTGGTGCCTACTGGGACCTGCCCTTCTATGAACGACGCATACAAGAGGGTGTGTGATTGTCCCTTTTTAACGATGACTTGTCCAATGAGCATTTCTCTGCCATGTCAGTGTCAAATATCAACACCTTGGGCTTTTACGGAAAGCGCCCCGCTGCCAACATATAAAGGCAAAGATAACGAACAATGATAAATTCGCAGGTCCCAAATAGAATACAAAACAAGAGTTTGACAAATACGGACCCCTAGACACACCAGAGGTGGGGTCAGGTGCCTAGAGGGAGTAAGCATCCCTGTTGACCGGTCACACCCGCCGTGAACCGATTGTCTTGGTCAGGTAAACGGAGTAATCTGTAGTCAAAATCAGTGCATGAAAAACGGCTCAACAATTGCCACGAAAATACATCAGACAGCATTTGATCACATGGCAGGCCATACTGGCAAACTAAATCGTTATAACGACCATAGAATTTGCAAAATGCTGCCTTTAAACGTGACTTGAAACCCTTGCAACAAGAACTTGTTTGTAAGTAGCCTGCCTCGATTCCAAAATTGATTATACTCAGAACAAGCTCTTGCGTATCAAATAAGCTGAGATACATACACACCATAATTATGCAGGTGATGATGAAATGTTGCACATAAAATTTAATATGGGAAGTTGACAATGGAGAAGCTAAAATTATTCCCGTTTGTCGCACTTCATGGATAGTGATACTCTTTAGTCCACGGCGGACGGATCGTTTCTCCCTGCCATCGAGGCTCAAGTGTCCGCTGGCGGGCCACGGAATTTTCCCTAGGCTTTGCCGTTGCCCCATGGCTTCTAGGTGCCTTTTCCAGTTGAGATCCAGACAGCAGCTCTTAAAATGACCCACAACACCACACTTGAAGTACCCCATTGGTTTCTGTTCATGCCCCTACTGTGATTAGGGGTGCATCCTGGGCGAAGGAGCCGCTACAGTTCCTTCTCCGGTTTTTCAGTTCTCTGACGTAGGACCTGTATACCCCTCTCCACTGCCGATGTTTCCACCTGTTTTTGGTCCTCCTCCTGGATAAACATCCTCACTTCCTTCTGGACTTAAATGACTTGAATAGCTGAGAATGCTGGTAGTATTGCATCATCCACAGTCTAAGGTCTGCTATCCAAGACGTACAAACCTGCTTGACTCCAGAATACTAAACACCAATCGTACAACTTCGTAAAGTATGTAGAATTTAAAAAAAATCATCACATGAAACACTTGGTTACAGAAATGTTACTATCGTTAATTGCACAAAATCAGAAAGTTTCTTTTAATCTTCAGATGCAAGTTTTCGTGTGCAAATCAAATGCAATCATGGTAGTGTTCTGCTAGTGGGTTAACCCTTTAGCTAGATTGGTAGAGCACTGGACTGTTTTGTCAAAGGGCCCAGGTTCGATCCTTAACAGGACATTTAAACACATCATTCAAATGAGTAACCCTGATTCGATAAAGCATATACAATGTATTTATTGACCTCAAATTTCATGTTCAGTCGATATGATATACTCTGGTATTGATCTCATCATAAGGCTAGAAATAATTTTAACCTCATCAAATCAAAATATATGTCACACAGCTTTAAGTTCGGATTTATGTTGACAAGACATTTGTTGGTTTGAACATATTTTATTAAGCTATATAAATATATATACAAAAGGTTTGAACACAAGTTCTTACAACTTACGAGGTTCTCACCTATAAAACAACTGTCAATATATACTAATTACAATAAGTAGACATGATAATTTGTAGTTACATTAGAAGAAAAAAGAAGTAAATACACATGTGATGGTAATTTGATTATATAATATGGTGTGAGGTAGTCATACAGTAAATCTACACAGAATCTCCGATATAACTTTGAAACAGAGGAAAATTAGTTGATTACCATATATTGTATTGGACACCCATCCCAAACAACTGAAGCGTATTCAAGCAATGGTCTTATAAATGTCGTATACATTTTTGATAGAGTATTTCTACAAATGATGTATTTTAATTTTTTCAGAAGACCAATCTTTGATAAGCCTTTTTTGTTTGTCCGTCGTTAATGTATTCAGACCAACTAAGATCAT
>CAJDSM010015655.1:28852-54466 GCA_903981925.1 Ostrea lurida
ATGTTATTTTTGATCTATGTGAACGACGTAGCTGAAAATATGATATCATTATGTAGATTGTTTGCAGATGACAATTCATTACAATGTACATCATATAATATAGCAAATATTGAATACATTTTGAATCACGATTTAAGTATATTAGACAGATGGTCATCCAAATGGCTACTTAAATTTAATCCCTCTAAACTAAGCATATTTTTTCACACTAAGGTCAAATTATGTTCTACCACTTCAATTTCAGCAATGTCCATTAGAATTCTTGACATCTCACAAGCATTTAGGATTAGTTTTTAGTCATGATCTTAGTTGGTCTGAAATTAACAGGACAACAAAAAAGGCTTATCAAAGATTAGGTCTTCTGAAAAAATTAAAATACATCATTTGTAGAAATACTCTATCAAAAATGTATACGACATTTATAAGACCATTGCTTGAATACGCTTCAGTTGTTTGGGATGGGTGTCCAATACAATATATGGTAAATCAACTAATTTTTTCCTCTGTTCAAAAGTATATCGGAGATTCTGGTAGATTTCTGTATGACTACCTCACACCATATTATATTAATCAAATTACCATCACATGTGTATTACTTTCTTTTCTTTCTAATGTAACTACAATATTATCATGTCTACTTATTGTAATTAGTATATATTGACAGTTGTTTTATAGGTGAGAACCTCGTAAGTTGTAAGAACTTGTGTTCAAACCTTTTGTATATATATTTATATACAATAAATATGTTCAAACCAACAAATGTCTTGTCAACATAAATCCGAACTTAAAGCTGTGTGACATATATTTGATTTGATGAGGTTAAAATTATTTCTAGCCTTATGATGAGATCAATAACCAGAGTATATCATATCGACTGAACATGAAATGTTGAGGTCAATAAATACATTGTATATGCTTTATCGAATCAGGGTTACTCATTTGAATGATGTGTTTAAATGTCCTGTTAAGGATCGAACCTGGGCCCTTTGACAAAACAGTCCAGTGCTCTACCAATCTAGCTAAAGGGTTAACCCACTAGCAGAACACTACCATGATTGCATTTGATTTGCACACGAAAACTTGCATCTGAAGATTAAAAGAAACTTTCTGATTTTGTGCAATTAACGATAGTAACATTTCTGTAACCAAGGTTTCATGTGATGATTTTTTTAAATTCTACATACTTTACGAAGTTGTACGATTGGTGTTTAGTATTCTGGAGTCAAGCAGGTTTGTACGTCTTGGATAGCAGACCTTAGACTGTGGATGATGCAATACTCCAGCATTCTCAGCTATTCAAGTCATTTAAGTCCAGAAGGAAGTGAGGATGTTTATCCAGGAGGAGACCAAAACAGGTGGAAAATCGGCAGTGGAGAGGGGTATACAGGTCCTACGTCAGAGAACTGAAAAACCGGAGAAGGAACTGTAGCGGCTCCTTCGCCCAGGATGCACCCCAAATCACAGTAGGGCATGAACAGAAACAATGGGGTACTTCAGTGTGGTGTTGTGGGTCATTTTAAGAGCTGCTGTCTGGATCTCAACTGGAAAAGGCACCTAGAAGCCATGGGGCAACGGCAAAGCCTAGGGAAAATTCCGTGGCCCGCCAGCGGACACTTGAGCCTCGATGGCAGGGAGAAACGATCCGTCCGCCGTGGACTAAAGAGTATCACTATCCATGAAGTGCGACAAACGGGATAATTTTTAGCTTCTCCATTGTCAACTTCCCATATTAAATTTTATGTAGCAACATTTCATCACACCTGCATAATTATGGTGTGTATGTATCTCAGCTTATTTGATACGCAAGAGCTTGTTCTGAGTATAATCAATTTTGGAATCAGGCAGGCTACTTACAAACAAGTTCTTGTTGCAAGGGTTTCAAGTCACGTTTAAAGGCAGCATTTTGCAAATTCTATGGTCGTTATAACGATTTAGTTTGCCAGTATGGCCTGCCATTGGATCAAATGCTGTCTGATGTATTTCGTGGCAATTGTTGAGCCGTTTTTCATGCACTGATTTTGACTACAGATTACTCCGTTTCCCTGACCAAGACAATCGGTTCACGGCGGGTGTGACCGGTCACAGGGGATGCTTACTCTCCTAGGCACCTGACCCCACCTCTGGTGTGTCTAGGGGTCCGTATTTGTCAAACTCTTGTTTTGTATTCTATTTGGGACCTGCGAGATTTATCATTGTTCGTTATCTTTGCCTTTATATGTTGGCAGCGGGGCGCTTTCCGTAAAAGCCCAAGGTGTTGATATTTGACACTGACATGGCAGAGAAATGCTCATTGGACAAGTCAATCGTTAAAAAGGGACAATCACACACCTCTTGTATGCGTCGTTCATAGAAGGGCAGGTCCCAGTAGCCACCAGAGGAGGGGGAAGAATCTATGTACTACATCATTAGGTGGGCTTCGTCAGTGGATGAGTCAGCCCCAGACCCGTTTGAATTCCCCGACGTTGTTGCAATGATAGAGCTAGGGTTTGGTGCAAGGGACCAGGGGATTCACTGGAGGGGGTGAGTGGATAGGGAAACTTCAAAGGAATGCCTGGTGGTAGCGACGCAGGAAGTTTCTCAGCACGGGGAGAAAGGTGGGCTGGGGTGATTGTGTGTACAAGTAGAGGAGAGGGTATGACATGCCCTGTCGGCATACTTCTGGGCCCCTCAGAGACCTGTCCGTGCCCATCGGGCAATTACGCACGGTCACCAGATTTCTGGTAGAAATGGCGATCCAGGGTTTGCAACTACGAACAATGACGGACAGGGTGTCAGATCAGTGTTTTGTCCACCAGGGTTTATGAAAAACTCGACCCCAAGCCTCCCAAATAAAGTAACAAGTCACCCTTGTGCAGGCTGGCGATAACGCAAGGATGAGAGGGTTTATCATCGGTCCCTTGGAAAATTGAAACATGGAATACAGCGTTGATCTGTATACAGCTCCCATAATCCTGTTCGTTATAAAACTTTTACTATACTCAAAACTCGTACTCTGTGCCGATGTATTTGTCTATGCACAGCTATGTTTGATTATGACTCTCAGCAAGCTAAGAAGCATAGGTACTCGGCATGTACTCCATTCGGGTATAAGAATGATTTAATCAAAGTTTTATAACGATTTAGAGCACCAAGTTCGAATTTGAGTATGAAAACGTAATCAAAAAATTTTGTAACCGCCAGGCAGATGTTGATGGAAATGGAGTTCCTGCATCAGCAGAAAGGTCATCTGGATTTGGAGCGTATGAAATCTTATCATGGGAGAGAAGACTGCGTCCCCATGACGTTCGGGCACTCAGGGGAGATGCAGGAGGTCCAGGTTTCCTTACTAAGACAAAGGCTTCATTAGATAAATTGCAAAAGACTTGGTTATCAGACTGACCTTGACCATTAACCCTAAAATAAATAGGTTATCTACTCTCAAAGGCAACACTGTGCCAAGTTAAATTGGCAACGTCAACAAAAGGATTCCTTAGACGTTGAAAGGAAAAAGGCTACAGACCAACACGTGCAAACAAGCATTTTGAATATTGAAGAAGCTGACAACACTGGAGGAATTCCCAGAAGAATCCATTTTTGTCATGGACAGATTACTGATTTGTTGTGGTCCTAAGTTATCTATTTGTCATTCACAAATATCTCTAGACATTTACGCGTCGTGAATACATTAACGTAGGTCGAGTATCAGTAACATATTAGGTCGAGAAGTGGGGCGATGTACATTGTTTTAAAAGCACTCAACTCAGCGATTGTCGAGATAGGGAGGACAGCTACTGCGACCACGAGACCACGCTCCATAAAATGGGAGTCGCAGGTATTTACTTTTATGCACACAAGGACACGATGTTTCCAACAATTTTTTCAAAAATTATTTTTTCATTTTGGTGAAAAAGTGAAGATAATGAGCTGTGGTCAATTTCATAAATCCTATAGAGAATACAGTGGAGGAGCAAGCATTCCTTGTTGACTGGTCATACTGGCCGTGAACCCTATAGATGTACGTAGAATCAGTCATTTTTGACAATGACCATTATTTGTTATTTTGAGATGCAAATAAAAAGTATGTTGAGTGAATTCTCCCACTATTTTATGTAATTACAATGTATATTAATTATGAAGTTCTGAATAGGAACTAGGCCTATTTAGCAAAAAGACTCCACACTAACCCAGTCAACATAAAAGATTATCATAAAAAACACTCACATATAAGGATTTTAACGATCGGGCAAAGCACCTTTTTGAGCTGGTCAAGATTTTTTTAAGCCAACTTCCAATTTTTCTCCCCTTTCAAAAATGACCATACGTGCCTGGTATATATCTTTTGAAGGGTTCTTATTAGGATTTTTAAAAGAAGTAGAAATTTCAAATTTTTGTTGTAATATTATATTTTGTATGGTTAGTTCGGTGATCAGACCACCTTACTACATGTAGCAATGCAAGGATCCCGGGTTCGATTCTCGATTGATCCAACGATCTGGACACATTGATTAAAAGCAATAAAAAGAAAGGGATTATCAAAATCCTATATTCTTCTCATTCTCTGCTACTCACTGTGAATGAGGAACTTGGAAACTAGATGGGATGCAAGTGAATCGTACCTTACATATTTCGAAAAATCATATATTGAGAATAAGTCGCGTGTGACCTTAATTGGGAAATAAAACAAATAACATTTGGTAATTTACAGAATTCGACATAGAAAACAATTCATTTACCGTGACGGATGAAGCGAAGAAGAGTTTTACCGATGATGGATGCATAATTGTAAGGTATGCGACCTTTTGAAATGATAGTTACAGTACTTACTAGGAGAGAATGAAAAAGTGAATATTACAGCGCATGTACCTCACAAGTTAAAAAAAAAAACACTCGAGAATATTCAAAACGGATACTAGTATAATTTGATAAGCTGGAAGGTAGATTAATTTTCGACACAGTTCTATCATGTTATTGCTCAGTGATGACATACATTTCATTTAAATTCTTAGAGGTTTATTATCCGATTCAGAGCTGCAAAATGTGAAGAAGGCCTGCGAAAATCCAGAGCTTCTAAAACACCAATATGGCGTAAGTTTAAATGATCATTGTACAGTAAAATTGCATACTGTAATATATTTCACCATTGACACATGAGAAATGAGTTTACTAATGAATAAATACACATTGCAGAGACCTGACAAGAAAGGTAAAGAACCAAAATTAATTTTATGGCAGCACCCAGGAAATGACGTCACGGGGATCGTGGCACGTTCTGAGAAAGTTGCAAGGACTTGTCAGGAGGTGACATGAAACATAAAATATTATCTAACCCTCTTTCTGGTCTTTTTGTATATTCTGATGTTGAATTTTGATTACTCTATATAGTTATTGGGTGGAGAAGTTTACCACTACCATACTAAATTAATCAACAAAGAGCCCTACATTGGGGGAACATTTGAATGGCATCAAGATTACGGGTAGGTTTGTTAAGTTTGTACGTTTTTAGTGGTCCTACAACATTTTTAAGTTTATGTAATATGATACACGAAGTAGTTTCCTCTTCAGATATTGGTATAAGTATGGCTGTCTGTTTCCGGACATGATGACTGTATTTGTGGCATTGGACGACTGCAAGAAGGAGAACGGCTGTTTACAGGTAAATGGTTGAACACGTCTATTCATTTAGGTCTGAAAGCATCTTCGCCAGCAATGCTTATTGCGTCTTCAAAGTAGTTTAGTGGCCTATATGGAAACCCACGGTTATTGCACCACGTTCCCATCATATGGACATTTCCGACGATGTTGGTTTGCATGCAGTCAATTCGCATACGTCGTTTTATATTTATTTTGTTTAATGAAAGGTTCTAAAAGGGTCTCACAAATGTGGACGTATTGAGCACATGCTTGTCGCAGATCAGACAGGCGCCAACATCGAACGAGTGCAAGAAATCGAGAAAGTGTGCGACCTTATCCACGTGGAGCTAAAGGCAGGTTAGTGTCTGTACATATACCGCTATACAACTTAATCAGTTGTTCGTCATGTCTAACAATGATTGATTATGATTATTTGTTGTTTTTTCGTCCCGTGAGAAATATTTCACTCATTTTAAGACGTCACCATTGCCGGTGAAGGGCTGCAAATTTAGACCTATGCTTAGCACTCATGGCTTTTAGCACTGAGGGTTTCTTTAGCGTGCCACACCTGCTGCGACACGGGACCTTCCGTTTTTTAAGGTCATATCCGAAAGACCCGTGATTCTCACTTCTATTGCCGAGCTCTTTTTGGCGAAGGAGCAATCACTACCTATTTTCACGTCTTAGGTTTGACGCGGCCGTGTGCCGAGCACGGGGCTCTAACGCACGACCTCCCGGATCACGAGGCGAGAGCTCTACCAACCGAAGCAACCGCGACCGGTGAATCCTGTCACTAAATACCCAGTTTTAAAATTAGAAAATATTGCTTTTTAGGTGATGCTTTGTTTTTCCACTGTAACGTGCTCCATACCAGTAGCGACAATTACAGTAATAACCAGAGAAGGGCCCTTGTTATTGCTTATAATAAAGCATCTAATGACCCAGGCCCCCACGAAAAGCACCCAGGATATACACCGCTCGATATCGTAAGTCTGAATGACCGGATGAAATGCATACAGTTTTCCATTAATTTATCTTGATTTGATTTGTTTTAAGCTTTTATTCATCATATTTTACAGGTTGGAAATTCTGCCATCGTAAATTGTGAAAATTATTCTGACTTCTCTGGAAAAGATTTCTGGTTGAAACAACCTCAAGTGTGAATAAACTATCGGTAACCAACCACGCCATTGACTAAACATTCATTTCCGTTCGTGTTCCTAGGCTGTGATCTCACCTCTGGTGTGTCCAGGGGTCCGTGTTTGCCCAAATCTTTTAGGACTTACGAGATTGACACTGTTCGTTATCTTTGCCTTTTCATTATCTAACGTATTCTTTTTCAATAAGAAAATAAATTCACAGTAGTGACATATTTATTTTGATAAAAATCCAGTTAGTATTACTATATAAATGACTCTTCTTTTTGTTTTACTATATTATTGAAAGTAGAATCATTTGGCTCGTCGGATGGCCCATGTCATCTGATAAGTAAGTGCTGCGTCACTATAGGAGCTCTCAATCAATGACGAATCATTTGTACGAACAGCCGTTAGAAAAGTCTTTAATTCAGTCAGATAAGAATCATCTGTAGGAAAGGTGAAGTCTTGATCCTCATTTGCTTCCTCATTACTTATGCTTCGTACCCTGAGGATGCAGTCTTTCTGGTAAGGTTCAATAAGAGACAGTTTGAGCCCGTCTAGTTGAACGTCGATATTTGCTTCGTACCTTGATCCTGGAAGTGCTACTGAATGCATCAGAGTACCCAACCCACCGTCCTTAAATCGCCAGTGACTCATGGTAACTCGTGGGATTCTTCTCTCAGGTGAAATTTCCTCCTCGAAGTCTTGCGGTATGTAAGCCAAATGGCCTGCGCCACCCGCATCAGAGTCTTTGAGCAGAAGAGTATGAATGGATGGGATATCTACGTCACTGACGATAAACCGCGCCAAATCGCAGAAGTGGGTGGCCTGTTCCACAATTGGCCCACCGCTAAAGTCCTCGTTGAACCAATATTTGTTGATGGCCTTGGTATAGGCAAAGTAATATCTTGCATTGAATGCCATCACCTTTCCTCCGTGTTTTTTAATCAACTCCTTCATTTTCAATATGCCAGCATGGTATCTGGAATAGACAATTTATATTTAACCAATTTGTAAATAAGAAGTGGTTACATGTAAATCTATGAATACTTGTATTTGTTGATTGAAAACGTAGGATGCTATTATGTAAAGGCAAATATATATAATTGCATATATAATACCTGAACATATATCCAACACATGCTATCACACTCTTTTCCTTGGCCGTCTCTGTGACAGCTTTGGCATAGGCCATAAACTCCTCCGGTGGCAATACTGACAGTGGTTTCTCAACAAACACATGTATCCCAGCGCGTGCAAACTGAAGCTCGAGGTCTTTTTCTTCTGAGAAGGACCCTCTAAATGCGGGAGGTATTCCTATCAACACTGCATCTGGTCGCAATTCAATGAGGTTTCTATAATTCTTGAAGATTTTGCAATTCTTGTAGTAATGACCATATTTCGAAGCTTGACGTTTTTCAAGAACACTTGATGCTAATTTTTCGTCCAAGTCTACAATGCCGATGACGTCAATGCCACCAAGCTGTTCCAGACGCGAGGCGTGGTCCCACGGCAAGTGTGCCCGACCAAAGTTAATGGCACCAGCTCCAACAAAGCCTATTTTAAGAACTCGTTCGGACATCTGCAATTTTATGAGCTGTTTGACACAAAAGGTTTTTAAAAAGACCTCAAAACGTGTGTAAAAATTGACACTTATACAAACCTTATTCAGCCTGTTTATTCCGTTTCACACACTGCTGGGCTTTTAAATTCATGTCAACGACTTAAATATTTCTGTTTCCCTGAAGATGACCCATATTTCAATCATTGTTTGTTTTCATGATACCTTTCGTGCTTACAGTTTAATTTATGCTGGGATTTTGTGATAATCTTATTCTGCTCAGTGAATCTTGGAAATACATGTATATTACACGACAACTGTTAATACAAACAGAGCTGATGCCGACATTATTAAACAACAAAAAAAGCATTAAAATTGAAGTTCATTCCCATCAACCAATATAATTGTCTTATTTTACATACAAAAAATGTTGCCGAAAAGTTCCCCTGCTCCACGTGCTTGAATAGATAAATGAAAAAAGGTTGGATTTGCCAATATGCTACACAAGCAATGGGAGGTAATGGACGAAGCAAGCACTGTAGAAAAAGAAAATTAATATTTCTAAGTCTTTCTACAATGATTTGATTACTTATACCTTAGAGATTTATGGTTTATTAAGATAAAATTTAAATGTTCTTGAAAAGTATTTCAAAAATTAGCTGGATTTAGAATTTATACTATTCTCAAACTCTACTAAAAGAAAGATCTCAAAATTTGCAAATTATTATTATGAAGTACTACATGTACGTAAGTGACACCAGAAAATTCATATACATGTAGTATATTGATAAATGACATATAACTCTTTCAAATGCATTTTAAGCATGATTACCATATGCAAATTTTTGGTATCAAAATTTGTCATCTTTCTTGAACTAATATAATGGAAATTGACTGAAAATAAAATAGCTGATTTTGATAAAATCCCTGCTACATCTTTATTGCAATTGAACTGCCGTTGGACGACTATCTAAATAAAGTACCCTATGATCTTATTTCTGTAATGTATGCATATTAATCAATTGAACATACCCAACAAAGACAGACCAGGCAAACGAGATAATATGCGCATAAGATTAAAATGTGTTTATGATATGAGCATGTTTATCCTTGAACATGTAAACATGCACAGCGTTATCTTATCATGTAGAGCTCCATGTCAACACAGAGGGATCAATAATGTCGGGTAAGTCATGTATAAATCTGAAAGCGACAGAAAACTTCATCTCTATTATGTTTTCTTTGGAAGATTATGCCAGACGATAGGGGTAAATATGAAAAAGAAAAACTTGATACCTTGTCAGAGTGGATAAAAAGTATAAGAGCGATATTAAAATCTCGTATCAGCGTCTTAGACAAATTAAAACAATACTGCATACCATCCTTCTGTGTTTCGTAAACTAGAAGTGATAAAACGAATTAGATAGGTTACATGTGGAATATGTTTTGGTTCTAGATGACAAACCTTGTAAGTGTAACAACATTGTCTTTGGAAGGCTTTAATTCCACATTTTTACTCCAACTGCTCTTTCTGAAGATGAAATTCTTCAAAATCATGCTTCAGTTTTAAACACATTCATTATCATGTTACCGTGCCTATACTGGATTCCAAACCTTAACTTAAACCCTTACAAAGATACATTGCTATATCCAGCAGATGTTCTACCCAGACCCTGCCTTTGCTCCTCACAACAATATTGTGAAACAGAAACTAAAGACGTATTGTGCAACAACAAATGCTAGAAATGAATCAAAGGTGAATCCCCCCCCCCCCCCCCAAAAAAAAATCAAAAAAAAATCGAAAGAAACTTTCTCAAATTAACAACATCAAATTGTATGACTGTTCAACACCTTACAGGACCATATCCTCACAATAAAGTAAAGACTAGACTTGTTGACAATATAGGTAGTTACTTAAAAAAATATGCGGGGGTTCCTCAATAGTAATATCTTTGTAGTCTTTGGTTATCAGGTCTTCCAACAGTCTGTTGGAATTCCCTTAGACATGTATTTTCTTCTGTTAGCTGTTCTTACAAGGCAAAATTTATTCAAAAGCTTCCACAGAAGAAAAAAAATCGAACTGGTGCCTTTAATTCGACATATTAAACATATCGACGATGTTTTATCTATTATCAATAATCAGTTTCATTCATATGGCGATTCAATATACATGCATCCGAGTGAACTCGAAATAAAAGACACCACATAATATTCGTTGTCTGCTTCGTACTTGGATATTTTATTGAACATAGACATTAACGGCAAATTAACAACTCTGCTTTATTACAAACGAGTTGATTTCAGATTCTCCGTCGTCAACTTTCCATATTTATGTAGCCATCATCACCTGCATATGGTGTTCAAGTGACTCAGTTAACTGATTCGATACACAAGAGCTTGTTCTGCGTATGGTCAGTTTTTAAATCGAGGCAGGCTACTGACAAACATGTTTGATGTCGCAGTGGTTTGAACTGCCACGTCTAAAGTCAGCAAATTTAATATAAAAATCGCAAATTCTATGGTCGTTACATTTATTGCTGTAAACCATGTTCCAGTACAGGAGTAGGTGTCGGACAGGTCTGAAAATCGAATCCCACGATATGGGACCCCCGCTGATGATGGATATCAAAGGTCATGAGGCTTACGATAATTAATTGCTGGTGAAAGTGTTATTGAAATTGCGCTATTAAGAATAAACACTGGAAAATTTCTAAGTCGGTAAAAAGGAAGTAGATGTCGGACAGGTCTGAAATCGGATCCCACGATATGGGACCACCCACTGATGATAAATGTTAAAATGTCATGAGGCTACGATAAGTAGTACTGAGTAAAGTGTTACAGAAAATTAATTCCCCGCCCGCCCGCCGCCCACCGCCCGCCCCGCCATTCACAATTTTATAAGCCGGTTTTGCACTCGTGCAACCCGGCCAATAACAAGATACAACCTGCCATTATGGCAAATGTTGTCTGACGTGCTTCATACAGTTGTTAGACCGCTCTTTATACACTGATTTTGGATACGGACTGTTTACCTGATCAAGATGAAGAACTCACGGCACGTGTGAATGTTCGATATGGGATGCTTTAAGCATCTGATCTCACCTCTGGTATATATTCAGGGGTCCGTCTTTGTCCAACTATTTTGTATTTTGTCACGAGATTTATCATCGCCCTTTCATTCTATAGGTAAAGAACAATGTTGGAATAGAAATGTACGCTATTATATTCTTTAATTCAAGGTACCAACTTTGCTGTAACGCGATCAGCAACTAAAGGAGTATGAAGGAATGGTTACATCATTATTCGGTATGTCTCGATTGTTTATGCTGATTACTCATTGAAAGGACTGATTGATCACACACACCCGCTAATTCTCTTTTTGCGCCAACAGGAATCTATTTGATGCTGAGGAAGTACGAAAGTTAAAGAAATGTTTCGAAGAACACAGAGGAGATGGTTAATAATAGGATGACGGTAATTTTGTAGTTTTGTTTCCGTCTCATTCTCAGGCAAATCATTTTATCTATGTTGACATGTATCTTTATAGTGCTAAACCTGCTGTAACACGGGCCTTGGTTTTTGCGCGGTCTTATCCAAATACCCATTTAGTCGCCTCTTACGACAATAACTAGAAATACTGTGAGTAAAACTCACAAAGGGTACCCCCCGCCACCACATTTTTATGCTCACTTGAGTCACTACAGCTTGAACAAAGAGATATGACCTGGACAGAATTCCATTCTTAAAAACCCCACAGTTTGACCTTGAGATCAAGGTCAAGGTTATACAGAGGTCATGAATGTACGTGACACATCCTCCCATGGTGATACATCCTCTCCTGGTGAGACACCCACAATGCCAAATATAATCCAAGTTAGAGAATTTTACCTTTGACCTTGAGGTCAAATATAGGTCATGAATGTATGCGCCACATCCTTCTCATATTGATACACCCGTATGCTAGTTAGGGTATGCCTACATCAAAGAACAAAAAGTTATGGCCTGGACACAAATCTGCACTCACCGACGGACAGACAGACAAACAGGTACATGACACATCGTCTTTGGTGATCCACCATGTGCCAAATATAAAATGCCTATGGCAAAGAACAAAGAAGTTGTTTCCCGGACACGAATTCATGTTAAAAACTTACATTTTGATCTTTAGGTCAAAGGTCAAGGTCATACAGGGTAATGAATATACGCAACACATCGTCTCATAGTGATACCACCATGTGCCAAATATGGTATGCCTACCTCAAAGAACAAAGAAGTTATGGCCCGGACACGAATCTGCACAGACAGACGGACGGACGGACAGGCAGACAGACAGAGTGATTCCTATATACCCCCCAAACTTGTTTGCGGGGGTATAATAATGGACGTAAAAACTAACTACGTTGGAATAATAAACAGCTTATTGATATAGGGAAATATATCCGCCCTTCGAGAGGATATACGAGGAGTGTTCCAAATGTAATGTCATTTCACCTTCGCCGCGTGAAAGTCGTGTAAATATCTTCTTGAAACAGCATTGACACGTTAGATTGATCACCGAACCGTAGCGGAATAAAATTGCATGTTTACAATTTCACTGACTCAGTTACGGTGTACATTGCTTTATAGCGTATTCATTACACTTTACTCAAAATGACTGGCAAAAGAGCAAACAATGTACTTGAAATTAGGGCCTATATAAAAGATAGGTCCTTACTTGGCATTAAAGCTGCATATATTCATCGTGAGGTCTACGATATATGGGAATGGTCAAATGTCTCATAGGTCTGTTTGTAGGTGGGTTGCTATACGAACACCTCAAAGATGTTACTCGCCCTGCAACAGTTACAACCAATAATAGTATCGTATAAATCTTACAGAAAGGCGAAATGGGCTCGGATGATAAAATTTACGTTAGGACGTTTTCATAGTATCTGCAAAATTCTAAAGCTTAGAAAGATAAACGCTAGGTGGATACCTCATTTGCTTAGCGATGCACAAAAGAGAGTCCGTGTTGAAAATGCAAAGACATTATTAGAATTTTACCCTAGATATACCAAAAAGACTTTTGATAATTTGTTACTGGTGAAGAGACCTGGGTATTCGATTTTGAGCCAAAACGTAAGAGTTCTAACAGAATCTGGGCATCAGAAAATGCAAAACTTCCAAGTACTGCCAAAAGATTACGAACCCATCTTCGCAAGCCAAGTGTCCGATTCGCTTACTCTAATCTCCCCCTTGGCAGATTTAGGCGAGTTTCAATATCGCGCTTTGACTTCCCAAGGCATCCAATCAAATCGCGCCATTCATACCCCCGTTCATACCTGTTAGGTTTGAGTTTCACAAACCGCTTTGATGCCATCTACTTGATTTTGTCTTAAAAACTGTATACCAAATTTTTCTTCAATGTCTCTTCTTTTGTCATCCGTCAACTCCATTTTGTAAACATACACACAGACTAGAATCTGATTGCCTAGCTTTTGTTTCCGTCAAGAGCGATAACTCGCATTGTCCGTTAGATGGTAATTCAGTCGCGACTAAATCTGCCAAGGGGGAGATTAGAGTAAGAGAATCGTGACACTTGGCTTGCAAAGATGATTACGAACCGTGAATAAGGTTTAATATGCTATTTTCTTTGACAATAAAACCCTGTCATTCAAATTCCTGTGCCAAAGGGCAAAACAGTCATAGGTAACTTCTATAAAACTGTTATTAAAAAAATTAAGAAATATTTCGAAAGTCGTCACCCCAAAACGGGTATTTTGACCGCCTACACACAAAGCACGTATTGTGATCGAGTATTTGGAGGCAAAAAGGTTATTGTCTTACTCTACCCCCTTTTTTTCTCTCCAAATATAGCTTCGTGCGACTTTTTTCTGTTCCCCAAACTTAAATTCCACTTATCTGGAAAAAGACACAAATCACGAAATCCCCTTCGCTCTGCAATTTATCAGTATTTGACGAGTGTCCCTATTGAGGAGTATGAAAAATGTTTCTAGGAGTGGATTGACCGTCTAAATAGTGTATCTAGGCCAGGGGTGAGTACTTTCAAGGTCAGGGACAAATTAAAAGATTAATGAATGAAGGTGAAAACAGACAAGTGTCATTATTTTTGGAACATCCCTCGTCTCCTCGATATTCAGTACTAGAATTCGTGTACTTTCCTGAAGTCGTCCTCTGTATCGGTACGCCGGTTTAGGGGACTTTTTGTATAGGTTCATTGCGGCTGCCTGGATTCTGTCATTTTTGACTGTTGGAGCAGCAAGGAATGAAGGACAGTCACCTGCTGAATAGCTATCAATATTCATTACACACCATTTAGAATCTCATTTAAAATCAAACCATTAAGTTCTTTAAAATGTTACGAAATCAAGATACACTAGATATCTAACGTCTTCATTCAATTACCTTGATATTGTTGACAGCTAGAAGACAGTTTAGGGAGGAATGTCGATCTTACGGTATGGAACGATCCCGGAAATGACGTTAGTGGGATGGCTGCCAGATCCGAAAAAGTTGTCACTGCTGCTGAAAGGGTATGAAGTAGAACTTATTACACCGGTGTTTTTTTTTAATAGAAAAAAAATCAACGAATGATATAACCGATTAATGTCTTTAAACTATATGATTCTGATAGATGATCAATCATATTATTTTCTCTTTTAGTGACAAATTGGTGGTCTGGGATTTATTAACAAGCAAAAAAATACTTTGCCAATTTACTAGTGTATATATGTTCTGAAGCTGTTCCCAATATTCGTTTTCAGATGCTGAACATATAATATTTGTATAATATTAATGCAACCCTTTTCTCTCTGTTACTAGTATTTTTAAAGAACTACATTTCCATTATTCATGTTGACTCTCTGAATGGTCAATAATAAAAATATTTTTATTTAGATCCCGATTTGTCATGACGCTTGTGACTGGATGATCTAAGGCTGTTTCTGCATCGCTTCCTGCGTTCACATGTCTATATAACAACACATAACACAATCGTCATTTTCATTTCTATCTCCATATTTACACAGGACGAGCTCTTTATTGTACATGTACATGCACTGACCTTCCCCACTGACTGTTCCTTACTATCAGTGCTTATGTCGATATTTCTTTTGTTGGGCTTTGAACAATTCCATCGGACTTCTCATAAACTATGAATCAGTTTGATGTACCTTGTATCGAGGCTCTTCATGATCATTTATGTTGCTACATGTTACTCCGAAACTCTGAAATGGTTTTGTTTTACGTAAGGGAGTTATATTACAAATTGAATTTATCACGTAAATTATTTTGAAAGCAAATTCTGTTCTAATTTTAGGCGATAAATTTGAAACCACAGAAGAGAGTCTAAAGGAATGTAATGATAATGGCTATATCATTGTTAAGTAAGTATGTAATTATAAACGTAATAGATTTATTTCTTGGATGATGACTGAACTTATTTTTCAGAATGTTTCTCACATTTATTTTCAGAGGTCTCTTTGATGCAGAGGAAGTTCGCAAATTAAAGAAATGCTTTGAAGACACCGAGGAGATGGTGGACAATAAATGGAGAGTATGTACCTCAAGTTTAACTTATGCACTAGGATTTATGAATATACTCTAAATAAATCGATGACATTTTGCAACAGATAGATGACAGTTTAGGAAAAGAGGTGAATCTGACAATTTGGAGTCATCCTGGAAATGACGTAACTGAAATGGCGGCAAGGTCTGAAAAAGTCGTCAATGCAGTAGAGAAGGTACTATATCTTTATCAACTGAGATGAAATTATGTTGGAAAGAGGAATGTATTGAGAATTTATCGTATTTTTAACTGAATAAATTCAATTAGTTACTTGGAGGAACCGAAATTTACCATTACCACGGAAAGCTGACACAGAAGAATGCTAATTCAGGTGGAACCTTTCTGTGGCACCAAGATTATGGGTATAGTTTGATAATTTGAATAAAAAAAGAGAGCAAAATTCAAGATGCTGCAATGACAATAATTGCACATCTTTTCATAATACGTTAAATCGAATGAGAGAAAGAAAACCATACAGTAGCATTTTGAACTAGATGATTCAAAATATGAGATAACTTACAATCATAAGCCTTTGCTTGATATTTGCAATTGTTTTCATTACATAATCCAGTTATTGGTACGGCAACGGATGCCTCTTTCCAGATATGATGACAGTATTTGTTGCCTTAGACAAGTGTGAAAAAGCTAATGGATGCTTGAAGGTGAGATTCAGGTAATTCAGCATTTCATATTATAACTCATCACTAAGACTTCTTATTCTTTTATTCTAGCGATTTTTAAAATGTATTATATTTAAGGTTCTGAAAGGCTCACACAAATGTGGTCGAATACAGCATAGTCTGATTGCTGATCAAATGGCAGCAGACATTGAAAGAGTGGAAGAATTGAAGAAGAAGTTGGATTTGATATATGTCGAATTAGACCCAGGTAATAATATGCAAAAATTAAAATAATCTTGTTCTGCGTATGGTAAGTTTATATCACAGGGTATTGACAGTCCCGTAGGAAGTCAGTATTTCCTAAATTGGTCGCAATAACTAAATAATTAATATACCAATATCACCTGTCATTTGGTGAAATGCTGTCTGACAGGTTTCACACGAATTGAGGCCGTTCTTGACTAAGGATTGCCTTGTCTTTTCGATCGAGATACACAGGGTATGTCTGGTCGACAGAGGATACTTATTCCTCCAATGCACCCGATCCCACTTCTGGCATGTACTCCGGATCCCACCTCTGTTATGTCCACCCGATCCCACTTCTGTTATGTTCACCCGATCCCACATCTGTTATGTTCACCCAATCCCACATTTGTTATGTTCACCCGATCCCACTTTTGGTATGTCCACCGATCCCACCTCTGGTATGTCCACCCGATCCCATCTCTGGTATGTCCACGCAATCCCATTTCTGGTATGTCCACTTGATCCTACATATGACATATCCACTTGATCCCACTATTGATATGTCCACTTTATCCCACTTCTGGTATGTCCACCCGATCCCACTTCCGGTCTGTCCACATGATCCCACCTATGGTGTGTTCAGGAGTCTGTGTTTGCCCACTTTTAATGTTGTATTCATGATGGAATTTATAAAATCATTACTGTTGTTTGTCATCAACTTTCCACAATGCTTACATAAAATGTTCCCTGACCGATAAATTCCAAAATTTTAAAAATGTACATCCTTGAACAAATGAATTTAAGTTGGGGTTCTGAGATCGATCAATTTTGAGTCGAGGCAAGATACTGAGAAATGAGTTCATGCGACAGGAGTTTTTAATAATTTCCTTTAATCGACAATTTGCAAATAATATGGTCGTTACCAACATCTAATTTGCAAATACAAGCTACATGTATGCTGTATTTCTTGCCAATTTAGAGCTCTTTTTATTTTATTTTTTAATCAGCCTAGAAAATTTAGATTCTTTTAGAGACACATGGAAGTGGGTCACTTATTGCAGTCCCCGATTTAAAGAACATCAACTTGTTTTGTAGGATTTATGAAATTAGTCAATTTTCATTTCTCATCAATATTACCTTTTCAGAGGCCATTCTGGGTCAGGTTTCATATATAAGTATGCTATTCATACGTCATATATGAAATCATGTCAGCCAGGTGAAAATAGTTCGTGGTCACTGATCAAGTGTCGACTTAAATTCTGTATTCCATTGTGTTGTAAAACATTCTCCTGTTTTACTTTTACTCACTAGGAGACGCTCTGATTTCCCATTGTAACCTGCTTCACTGCAGTGGACCGAATGAGTCGGATAGACGGCGATGGGCGTACCTTATGTGTTACAACACACGTAACAATAATCCAGTAAAAGTTCACCAATGCCCATTCTACACTCCTCTGCTTAAGGTGTGTTTTATAATACTTCAAACAAACAAGTTTGTTTCATTTTCAATTCTAAAAGTATTCCACTACTAAATTGCCATTTAAGAAGCCGGTAACTCATTTGGCAACTCGTCGTTCAAGCATTCATTAACGAATGTTATATCACTGATTAAGGATTCTGTAACAAATAAGAAATGTCATTCTATTATAATAGAAACCTTTCCTTCTCGTTAATACTCGTGATACTGCTTAAATGTTGCATAACAGAATGGTTAAGTACGTATATTTGAAACCAACATTTGGTGTGAGATTCTGTAACAATAACATTAGTTCACGGAGGATTCTGAGCCAAATGCATGCTATCATTTTTGACTATTCTGCAGTAAATGCGGCATATCATTTCTGACGATTCCAAAACGAATGCGGGATATCATTCCAAAGAGAGAAAGAAGCTCAAAATAGTGCAATGTATTCGAAAAAAAAAATCCTAATTAGAAAAGCTGAGACATTGTTTGAATATAAGAGAAGACATTATCAGGTTACATTATTTAATGGTTAATTTCCTCTCCACAGGTTCCAAATTCTGCCATTAAAGAATGTGAGAACTACACGGATTTTATAGGGAAACAATTTATGAAGAAATTTCAACCAACTGCATCGTAGAGAAATTTTGATAGATATATGAACTGAATATAATCGCTAAGTTGCATGAAAAATATACTAGAAGGATTAATAAAAGTATTAACATTAGTATACAATTTTTCAGACTTTGTAAAAATTAAAAAATGTCTTGATGTTCTGATTCGACCAATGTTCAATTTCTAGTTTAGATATTAAGATAATTATCAACTGAAAATGATCAATGTATAAATAAAGAGCATTCAGAGAACTCAATCCCTTGCAAGGATCCCAAAGATCACTTACAAAATGTCATCTGCTTGCTGCCATACATAAAATGTCAACGAATTACAAACGGGTACACACACTGATAAAAAAAGAGAGAGAATAATTTCATTTCCAAGTTAGGGCCTAATGGGCATGATATACAACATTTATGAGGGCTCACGGCGGGTGTGGCCGGTCAACAGAGGATGCTTACTCTTCGATGGCATCTGATCCTGCCTTTGTTTTTGTCGGAGGTCCGTGTTGCTTTACACTCGACTTGGTATATGTTTGTTTGGAATTATGATTACGTTTAACAGGATGTTAACTACGCCTATTTATGTGATACCCCCCCCCCCCTGACCAACGACGACCAATTAAAATTGTCAATATTCCATCCACAAATGTTGACACAAATCTATTACATATTTTTAAAGGTAGCATCAAATAATATTGTGCACAGTTTGTATTCATTCTGATTTACAATTTTGCCATAAAACGCTAATTTCGCAGTTTGATTTACAATATGTTTTTTAATTGTTCGTGTATCTTGCTATGATGGCACTCTTGTAATTTATTTTTCAAGGTTGTATGAGAAATATCCAAGGAAGTGTTTTTAGTTTTTGTAGTAATGAAGACATTATACATTTTTGGTGTCGTATTAAAACACAATATTTAGTCTGTAGTATTGCTTTATCTGAAAATTCGCACACATTCGTTTAAATGTATTCGTTATTTATAAGTATAATGACCCTCTTCTACAGAAATAATGCACCATCACACACTGCTTAACTATAATTCTATTTGAGGTCTCTTTCTTTTAATCACTCAGAGAAAAACATTGACAGTGTAAACATTGACTATTTAAATATTCCTCTTTAAAACATAATGTGGTTACTTTGAAAATATGTGATCATATTTGAATGAAAAAAGTAAGTAAAGATCAATTGAACCTAGTGATGACCATTGCAAAGGGAATTTTTCGTTCGTTTTCATCTAGTCTCGCAAAATAAAAGTAGGCCTTGGTGCCCTTGCCTCTTGCTTATATAGCATGTTTCTACGGAAGCGTATTAGGGCCGGAGCAATTCCTTTTAATGATTTGTTATAACAAATTACTAATTTGCATGGAACTATACATAAATTGCATGATGGAAGATGGTATATTGACTTTCAATTTCATTGAATTCGAATGCCATGTTTCTACTGGCGTTAGATTTATTCTGAAACGGATATGAATATTCATCGTGATCTCATTAAGAGAGGTGCATATCTATATTACGCACATGATCAAAGCTTTTAAATAGTTAAACCCGATAATACATGTTGATCAGAGCTCATATTTGATGAATCTGTAGGTTATCTACACACAAAAGTACGTGCACCTTCATCCAGGCAATATGTCAGGTAAGCCTAATAAGTAACCTTTATGTTTGATTCGAAAGTTTTCTTTGTATTTTCTTCCGACTTGATTCTAGTATAAAGCTTATTCATGCAAGCATGCATGATGTACAATTAATTGTTGGTATTTACGATTTACTTGATTTGTATGTATCTGATCTAGTTATATTAGTCCTTGAAGAATATAGGGATCTAAATGACTGCACCACTACGTATATCTACCAGCCTATCTCATTTCCTCTTTCCGGTACTAACTATTTTTCAAACCCGATCCTGGTCTAAATTTCGGTCTCGACCCCGTGACTTAAATCCAGTCTTGGGGCCCCCGTGCCAGATTTTCCTATTCGAAGAAAAAGAGAGAAGAATATATCAGAATATGTGAGCCCCATTTATCGTTAATTTGGATGTAAAGGCAAATATAACGAACAGTGGTTAATCTCGTAAGTCCCAAATAGAATACAAAAACAATAGTTGGGCAAACCTTAAACCCCTGGACACAGCAGAGGTGGGATCAGGTGCCCAGGAGGAGTAAGCATCCCCTGTTGACCGGTCATATCCGCTAACCATCTCCTGCCTGCATTCTGATAGATGATTTATCATATCATTTCCCCTTTTTGTGAGAAAATTTGTGAAACTCTGGGACCTGGACATGTGAAGCCGGCGAATAAAAAAATACAATGGCAAAAGCCGGTCCCGGTCCTGGACTTTTTCCCTCTATAGTTGCTATAAAGTCTCCCAAAGCTTTTCAGGGCGTTTCTTTATTTACCGATGTCTCACAAGCTTGCTTTCGGAATAAATACAGCTTAGTTTTTAACTTTTTGCTTTTCCCCCGGGTTACTTCACAATCTTTCAGATGAAAACATTAAAACAACAATTCATTTTCATATTTATCAAATCCCGAAATAGGTATAGCGCATTCTACATTTCCCATCAACTCTTATAGAACATTGTGTTGCTTTGAACCTACATGTATATCTCAAGAATAGTCATCACGACCGAGTAAATGTAAATAATGATATAATTATGTACTTGGTAGCTTTCACTAAACCTATACCTCCTAACGAAAGTTATGGCTTATTGTTATAAATTTTGTCAGTCTGTCTGTTCGTCTGTCACATTTCTTGACACTGGAGCTAAACAGACTTACAAAGGATATGTAGGTTGACAATTTGATGCTTGCCATACACAAAAGAACGCGTACACTCATCCACTCATCAGGCAAGTTTGAAGTGTTAAATTAGAAATTCCTATCCATTGATATTCTCTGCCAACTTCATCGAAACCCAAGGCTGATCCTTTTTTTTTTTTTTTTTTTTTTTTTTTTCTTTTTTTTTTTTTTATTTTTTCTTTTTTTTTTTTTTTTTTTTAGCTTTTTACTTGATTTAAATGTACTTGATCTGATGTATTTCTATAAAGTCTTTGCTATAGATGTATGTGAAAATCAATAAAAAACATTAAAAAAAAAAAAAAAGTCTTTGAGGAATATAGGGGTAGTAAGGACACCTTGCTAGTGGATTCTGTTCATGGATGCTCTCGCCTGAATCGTTCACCTTTCCCTCCAATGATCCTCTGCACGATCACATGAGGTTACCAACCTATCTTGTTCCCTGACGATTCATACTGAGCGTCAATTTTCTGGTTGCGCAATATTTGTCTCACCCATTTCCATTTACAGTAGACTCAGAGACCTACTCTCTAGTTAATTCTTACGACTTTTTTGTTCATCGTAAAGCGCACAGTTCGAACCATGAGAATGACAACAGGTTGTTGGAAGACTAGAACCACCGAAGGCTACCAGAAATAATATATATGAGGAACTCCAGCAATCTATTTAAAAATATACCCACCCACCCAAGAGCATAGTGCGCACTAAATGTTTTTTTAGTCTATTTCCATTCTTTCCCACCATTGTATGTGCTCTTATTATGAGTTTTGCTAATAACAAATATAAATCATGGTATCTCACCAGTTCGTGTGATGCGATCGAGGAAATGTCAGTTGGGTCATTTGCCTCTCTATATTTACACTTTGTAGGGTGTTTCTTTGTGTATGTACGACTGGTTTGATGTTGGCAGTGTTAATTGCATGATGCATTTCCATCTTGTTTGACCTTGCTACAGTTTCTTCCCCTTTGTCGTGTGGTGCACAAATTGCCTTCGGTCTCAACGGACATTTTTGTTGAATGGACTCCTTTTTTTACACTGTGCGTATTTTTAGAAAATTTTGCTACTAATTGATAACTTATTTCAGGTATCCTTATTTTGACATGCCCCCTTTCTTTACAACTTTTGCTAACACTTCTAGTATTATTCATTCGTTATATACCCCGCTTTCCTTCAATAATCACTTCCTTGTACAATAAATATGTTCCCTGTACAATGTATATGGCCTTTCAGGTGTTCTGAAGCTGTTCCCAATATTCGTTTTCAAGTATTTCATATAACATTTGTATATTATTAATGCAACCCTTTCCTTTCTGTTATTTAAGAACTACATTTCAATTATTCATGTTGACTCTCTGAATGGTCAATAATTAAAATATTTTGTTTAGATCCCGATTTGTCATGATGCTTGTGATTGGATGATCTACAGGCTGTTTCTGCATCGCTTCCTGCGTTCACATTTCTAAATTAAATGTCTCTATACCCAATGGGTTTCATTTTGTCTTTCCGTCCTTTGAAACTGGACTTTTTTCAAGGACTTTCTTTATGGATTTATGGTAACTCCAATATTAACCACATAACACAATCGTCATTTTCATTTCTATCTCCATATTTACACAGGAGGACCTCTTTACTGTACATGTACATGCATTGGCCTTCCAAACTGTTGTACACAGTTTGCCCATTGAGAATTTCCATTAAGATTTTATTGTACTTCCTTTATATGCAGTTCCTTAGTTAGTTTAAGGAGAAGCAAAAATTGTTTGTCCCCTCTTCAGCATTTACAAATGCTTAACATACCTTTCAAGTTGTTTGGAAGCTGACTGATATATTCTTTACTATCAGTGCTTATGTTGATACTTCATTTATTGGACCTTGAACAGAGTAATCACTAGAATTCCATCGGACTTTGCATAGACTATGAATCATTTTGATGCACCTTGTATGGAGGCTCTTCATGATCGTTTATTTTGCCGCATGCTACCCCGAAACTCTTAATGTTTTGTTTTACGTAAGGGAGGTATACTACAAATTGAATTTATCACGTAAATCATTTTGAAAGCAAATTGTGTTCTAATTTTAGGCGATAAATTTGAAATCACAGAAGAAAGTCTAAAGGAATGTAATGATAATGGCTATATCATTGTTAAGTAAGTATGCAATTATAAACGTCATAGATTTAGTTCTTCGATGATGTCTGAACATATTTTTCAGAATGTTTCTTACATTTATTTTCAGAGGTCTCTTTGATGCAGAGGAAGTTCGCAAATTAAAGAAATGCTTTGAGGACACCGAGGAGATGGTGGACAATAGATATAAAGTATGTATCTCAAGTTTAGAATTAAATCATATACGGTACAATTTTGATGCACACAGATGCGCATTTCGACAAAATTATGTCTCTTCAGTGATGCTCAACCGAAATGTTGGAAACCAAAACATGAAAGTAAAACTTTATAAAAGTGAACAAGTAGTGCCAAAGATTGGGGCCAAATACTTCGAAGGATCAGAGTTATGCAGAGGGAGATAATCCTTAATTTTTATATGAATTTCAAATTTTACTATTGCAATTAAAACATATCCGTATTTCAAGCTAGTAAACATAGTACATAGCAACTGGGCTGTAGAGACCTCTCGGGACTAACAGTCCACCAGCAGAGGCCTGACCTAGGGGTCATAATATAATCATATACGGTACCAATTTTGATGCACCAGATGCGCATTTCGACAAATTATGTCTCTTTAGTTATGAACTAGGATTTATGAATATACTCTAAAATAAATCGATGACATTTTGCAACAGGTAGATGACAGCTTAGGAAAAGAGGTAAATGCTGATCAATTTGGAGTTCATCTCTGGATCATGATGTTGACACGGGATGCGGCAAGTCTAAAAAGTCGTCAATGCAGTAGAAAAGGTATTGTGTCTTGATCATTTGAAATGAAATTATGTTGGAAAGAGGATTGAATTGAGAAATTATCGTATTTATATTAACTGAATAAATTCGATTAGTTACTTGGAGGAACCGAAATTTACCATTACCATGGAAAGCTGATACAGAAGAATGCTAATTCAGGTGGAACCTTTCTGTGGCACCAAGATTATGGGTATAGTTTGATAATGTGAATAAAAAAAGAGAGATCAAAATTCAAGATGCTGCAATGACAATAATTGTACATATTTTCATAAAACGTTATATCGAATGAGAAAAAGAAAACCATACAGTAGCATTCTATTTTGATCTAGATGATTCAAAATATGAGATAACTTACAATCATAAGCCTTTGCTTGATATTTGCAATTGTTTTCATTACATAATCCAGTTATTGGTACGGCAACGGATGCCTCTTTCCAGATATTATGACAGTATTTGTTGCCTTATACAAGTGTGAAAAAGCTAATGGATGCTTGAAGGTGAGATTCAGGTAATTCAGAACTCATTTCATATTATAACTCATCACTAAGACTTTTGATTCTTTTGTTCCAGCGATTTTTTGATGTATTATATTTAAGGTTCTGAAAGGCTCACACAAATGTGGTCGAATACAGCATAGTCTGATTGCTGATCAAATGGCAGCAGACATTGAAAGAGTGGAAGAATTGAAGAAGAAATTGGACTTGATATATGTCGAATTAGACCCAGGTAAATTTAATTAGGTAACCATGAATCAAAATTTAAGATATGCAAAAATTAAAATAATCTTGTTCTGCCTTATGATAAGTTTATATCACAGGGGTTTTGACAGTCCCGTAGAAAGTCAGTATTTCCCAAATTGGTCGCAATAAATATTTAATTAATTTACCAATATGACCTGTCATTTGGTGAAATGCTGTCTGACATGTTTCACACTAAATGAGGCCATTCTTGACAAAGCATGATCGATCTTGACTAATCAACATCTTTCCGATCGAGAGATACAGGGTGTGACTTGTCGACAGAGGACACTTATTCCTCCAAGGCACTTGATCCCACATCTGCTATGTCCAC
>CAJDSM010015655.1:55677-69046 GCA_903981925.1 Ostrea lurida
AAAAACATAACGTCAAGCATAAACATTGCACTAAGTATAAGATGTAAACTTCATAAAATATGCAGGGAGATGGGAATACCTAGCTTACTTCATTTAGTCTAGATGGGCGACCATTAATATTCGGTGTTAACCGGCTTCGCTTAATCACACTAGAAAGGAGCGTGAACTCGTACGCGCCATGAAATTTCGCCGGCAGTCAGACATTTTTAGAATAACACCCGTTGTCAAGCAATGTGGACCGTTGACGTTCTCGCACACTGTGGGGCGCGGTTTTATCATTCAGTGGGTGACAGTCTATTTTATCAAAGGTTTCTCAACCAATCAGAATCAAGTATTTTACATGAAAGTATAATATAACTAAATGCTGTTTGAGGAGCTAGTAACTCATTCGGCAACTCGTCGTTCCAGCATTCCGTAACGAAGGTTGTATCACTGCTTAGGATTCTGTAACGAATACGGAATGTCATTCTATTATAATGGAAAGCTTTCCTTCTCCTTAATTTAATTGTTAATTTCCTCTCCGCAGGTTCCAAATTCTGCCATTAAAGAATGCGAGAACTACACGGATTTTACAGGGAAAAAATTCATGAAGAAATCAGATATTCCTAGAAACTGATTCGTCTAGTAATTTTGATGGATATATGAACTGAATATAATCGCTCAGATGCATGACAAATATGCTCGAAGGATTAATAAAAGTTTACATATTAGTGTTACACAATTGTTCAAACTTTGTAAAAAATTAATAGATCGCGATGTTCTGATTCAACCAATGCTCAATTAAGGATCGAATTCCTAAGAATTCTTGTTCAACAAAGAAAGGTCAAGGATTCTTTCTATGTTGTTATATTCAGACGGTATATGTGCTAAAAGGTTTCAGATTATGCAGTTGTTCTGCATTTTTCTTGATAAATGCAAAGTTTAATATGTTTAGGTTTTTAAGTTTTTGTGCGAATTATTTTTTGTTTCGAATACCAGATCAATGATTGATTTGAAAACTAATATTGGTTTGTACTTTCAAATTCAATGAAATTCGAAACTGAGTTATGGGTAACCAGGTTTAATATAAATTGGCGAAGTAAACAATGTGTTAAACGTAATCATAGTCCAAGTCGGGTTTTCCCCACCTTGATTGTGACAAGAAGATTGATTTATTGTGACGTAATAAAAACGCTGAGACTACAAAGCAAACGTGACGTCACAATTAAAAAACAAGATAACGCTTTTAATTGAAAAACAAGATATAAGTCATTGAAAGCAATCATGGCGAAGATCTCTAGATAGCATTACCGACACCGGTAGTGGAAACTATTATGATGGAGAGAATATAACCCATGTTTTTCTCGATGTAATCTTTTGGGGAGCAAATATCAACTAGCTGAGTGTTTTCTCTATATAGAAAGGATATAAAGACAATTCCAAACTATTTCAACTGATTCGTTTTGTTTTTCATATAACAAAACAATTATTGACTGTGTTTTCGGGCAACATTGATTATGTTAGTCCCTTGGAACGAAAATATTGCTTCCGCTCCGCGTCGGGCAATATTCCGTCCTTGGGGACTAACATAATCAACGTTGCCCTCGAGACTCCAGTCAATATTTGTATAATATAGATGATATCGATGTGCTATCAATTAACAATCATAATTTTCACAATAATGTTCATTTGATATATCCCGAAGAACTCGATATAAAGGACACCACAGAATCTGACATATCTGCTTCATATTTGGATATTTTACTTAACATTGACTCTAATGGCAGGCTGACACTGAACTACATTATTGTTCAGTTGTTCATGTATCTTGTTCTGATAACACTCTTGCATTTTATTTTTCAACGTTGTGTGAGAGATATCCAAGGTAGTGATATTTAGTTTTTGTAGCAATGAAGACATATACATTTTTGATGTTGTATTAAAACACAATACTTGGTCTGCATGAAGTATTACTTTATCTGAAATATGCACACATGTTTAAATATATTCGTTATTTATGAGTATAATGGCCCTCTTCTAAAGAAATAAGGCATACTCACACAATGCTCAAGCTATAACTCTATTATATGTGGTATCTTTCTTTTAATCACCCATAGAAAACATTGAAAGTGTAAACAGTGCCTAAATATTTTCTTTAAAACGTATTGTGATTTGATGTGGAAATATGTGATCAGGCCGTTTGTTTACATCTCGTCTCGCAAAATGAAAGTAGGCCTTGTTGCCCTAGCTTCTTGTATATATAGCATGGTCCTCACTGAACTACTTGTATCCTTTCGTAAATTCTTTACAACACTATCTAATGACCTCCTTGACAAAATATAATGTATTGCTAAGAATGTGTGATAAATTGTGTGATGGAAGATGGCATATTGTAAACTGGTATCCCGTTGATTGATGCTACGTGTAGCCGATGCGTAACTCAACAGGCGGACCAGTTTAGGCATATTGAGTGTCAATTCGAGTGCCATGTTTCCACTGACGATAACTTCGTTCTGAATCATAGCGATATCATTATGAGAGGTGCATGTCTATATTACGCACAATATCAGTTGGACACAGTAATACCTGGATACCCGTTTATCAGAGCTCATATTTAATGGATTTGTAGGTTATCTACATACATACGTACGCGCAACTTCATCTATGCAATATGTCAGGTAAGCTTAATATGTAACTTTGAAACGTTTAATTAGAAAGTTGCCTTGTTATTTTCTTACTGGCTTATTCATGCAAGTATACATGGTGCAAATTTACTTCATGTACTTGACCTAGTTCTATAACGTCCTTGGAGAATACAGGGGTCTTAAAAGAACACAGATCCACTGCACCTCTAACGGATCTACCAGCCTATCTCGTTTCTTCTTTTTCGGTGAATTGAATTGAACATATTTTATTTACAATATTGCCAAAAGGATTGGACACAAGTTCACAGACTTAGATTGCCCTCTCCCATTACATAGTTTATAAAATTGCCATACATTTCGAGTATTTTACAATATATATTAATACCAATTGTGCTTTCAGAGTGTACAAATAACATATAGAATAAAAGTAAGATAGTGCATTATTACTTGTTTTTAGAAAAACGACCACATTCACCAAGAAAAGATTGAATAACTTTGAAAAGTTCTACATTTTGAACCTCAGAAAGAGATTCATTTCCCCACAAAATAAATGCACATCAACAATAAATATATCAATAAACAATGTCTAGTAGTATTTTTTACAAAACAAAAACATCTTCCGGTGGGAGTCCACACGAACAATTTGGATTGTCTACTGAGTTACAACGAAATAAGTCGCGGAGTTTAAAATACAATTGTGTCTTAATCTTGTATGGATTACCAGGGGTATATTAAAAAAGATTTAATGGAAGTTGCTTCCCTTGTGTGGATACTTAGATTATTCCAATTTCTGACAGTGTCAGGAATAAAGGATTTATTGAATATTTCCAGCCTTCATTTTGGTAATTCATAGAATTTCGAGTAGCATATCCAGAAATCGTGCTTCTAATAGTTGGTGTAATATTCTGTAGATAAAAGAGGTACTAAATTATTGTGTATCTTGTACAAAGTGACATGCTTAGCTCTATTTCTTCTAACTTCTAAAGGGTTCCAGCCTGTTTCTAAAAATAATGAATTAGTTACGATTCTGGCTGCATGTAATTGAACTTTCTCTAATTTTTCTATTTCCGCTTTTGTGCACCCAGACCACGATTCCAGTTGTGGTCTGATAAATGAAATATACATTTGATATTGGATATCTCTTGATACAATAAATTGTAATTTTTTTAGTAAACGAAGTTTTTTTGGTACTTATTCGGAACTGACTAAAACCACGATAATGGTCTCCGTCCGTAACTAAAATCCGGTCTTTGGTCCTCGTCCCAGATAAATTTTATTCGATAAAAAAGAATACACCAGACTACATATGATCCCCATCTGTCGTTAATTTAGATATCACAATCTTATGTTGTTGATCGATCATATAATTTTCTCCTTTTGAAAAATAAAACTAGAAAACTCCAGGGCGTGCTATAAGCCGGTCCCGGTCTCGCCATTTTCTCTCTATAGTTGCTCTAGGGTCATATGGGCAATTCTCCTTTCTGCCTTCAAAGCCTTTCTAGGAGTTTCTTTGATTACTGATGTCTCACTACAGTTTGCTTTTTGGATAAACACAGCTTCGTTTTTCAAAATTGATAACTCATCGAAATTTTAAAAAGTTTTTAATTTTTTTTTCAAGTTATACTTCACAATCTTTCAGATGAAAACAATGAAACAACAATTTAGTTTTATATGAAATTCCAAAATAGGTGTTATAGTACATTCTGCATTGCCGATCAAACCTTATTGCTGCTTTGAAACTCTATCTCAAGAACACCCTTAATCGTTATTCGAAGAGCAGGTTTAGAACCTTTGCTCTTGACACGTTTGAGAATCACCTCGCATAGGAACATGATGACGACAGATATATCTTGCTATACATATTTTTATGGAGTGCCCTTTACAAATTTGCATTAGATATCTATATCACATTATTGATTTAATTGTTACATGTTCTTAGTTTGTTGTCCGTTTCACCCTCTTTGGAAGTAGTTTTTCTTTGATCCACACTTCTTTTTGAATTGTTCACTCATATTAAGAGTTCGCCAGCTGTAGGCGTAAAGAGTGAAGATCTAGTACACCTTAGTTCTCTAGAATCATCGGCATTCACTTATAGATGCTGATCGTTTGGTGTAGGAGCATCCATTAACGCCATAGTTGTGAGGCCAAGGTACAACTTCGGCTAGAAACCACACCTTTCGACCACAAAGTGAATGTCCTAACCACTGACAGGGCCGTAGCCAGGAATTTCCATTAGGGTCACAAAACTAAGGCAAGGGGTCTCAGGTACTACTTTAGGCCCCAACCTATTCAGGGCTGGATCTGGTAGGCGGTCCAGGGGATACTGTGTGTATATTTAGGAAATCGCGCGAATAATTGATAATTTGTTCCAGGTCTCCTCATTTGTACAGGTTCCTTTTTTGCACATCTAACATTTCTTGTATCATATATTCATCATACCTCGCATTCCTTTAACAATTCCTTGTGCAATGTATTTGACCTTTCAGGTGTTCTGATATTCGTTTTCAGATGCTTCATATTACATTTGAAAAATATTAGTGCATTTTAGATCCAGAGTTGTCATGATACTTGTAACTTTATGATCTCAAGCCGTCTCTCCATCGTTTCCTTCGTTCACATGCCTCTAATTTCCTCAATATTATGATCGATTTAATTTTGTTTTTTCATCTTTTGAAACAAATTCTTTTCGAGGACTTTATTTCTGGATTTATGGTAACTCCAATAACCATATACATGTACAAATTGCGGAGAGGTAAACATGCTGTTAATCGTAGTCATAGTCCCAAAAACATATAACGAAGATCGAGTGTTACGGCAACACGCGACCTCCAACAAAAGCGAAGGCAGGATTAGGTGCCATGGAGTAAGCACCTCTGCTGACCGGGTCACACCCGCCGTGAGCGCGTGAGCCGTGAGCCCTTAGTCGAAACAAGGTAAACGGATATATAACACAATCGTCATTTTCATTTCTATCTCCATATTTACACAGGACGCGCTCTTTACTGTACATGTACATGTCTTGACCCTTTCCACTGTTGTACACAATATGCCCATTAAGAATTTCCATTTATATCTTAATGCCCTTCCTTAGTATGCCATCCCTTAGTTTAGGAGATTTGCTTGTCTTTTCTCCCGAATTTACAGATCTATGCATAACACTGAATGATTAAGACATTGATGCTTTTCAAGTTGTTTGACATATCAGTGTTTATGTTGAAACTTCTTTTGTACATGTATTATTTTGACCAGAGTAATCACTTGAATGCCATTTGAATTTGCATAGACCATGGATCCTCATGATGTACCTCGTATAGGGGTTCTTCATAATATTTTTTTAAGTAGAATATGTTGCTGCAAAATGTTTTGTTTTACGTATTGGAGTTTACTACAGATTGTACGTTTCACTTAAATCTTTTTGAAAGCGGATTGTGTTCTAATTTTAGGCGATAAATTTGAAATAAAAGAAGAGAGTCTAAAGGAATATAATGACAATGGCTTTATCGTTGCAAAGTAAGTATGTAGATATAAACGTTATAGATTTATTTCTTGGATAATGACCGAAAATATTTTAATATAAAAATGTTTCGTGCATCTATTTTCAGAGGTCTCTTTGATGCAGAGGAAGTTCGGAAATTAAAGAAATGTTTTGAAGACACCGAGGAGGTGGTGAACAAAAGAATGAAAGTATGTATATCAAGTTTAACTTATGCATTTATATCAGGATGTGTGAATATGCTCTAAATAAATCGATGACATTTTGCAACAGGTAGATGACAGTTTAGGTAAAGAGGTAGGTCTGACGGTATGGAGTCATCCTGGAAATGACGTAACGGGAATGGCGGCAAGATCTGAAAAAGTCGTCAATGCAGTAGAGAAGGTATGGTGTCTTGATTACCTGAAATGAAATTATGTTAGAAAGAGGAATTAATTGAGAAATTATCGTATTTTTAACTGAATAAATTCAATTAGTTACTTGGAGGAACCGAAATTTACCATTACCACGGAAAGCTGGTACAGAAGAATGCTAATTCAGGTGGAACCTTTCTTTGGCACCAAGATTATGGGTAATGTTTGATAATTCTATATTGAAAACAAAACAACGAACAAACTTCAAGATGCTGCAATAACACTTATTACATACCTTCATTTCATAATACGTTAAGGCAAATGGAAAAACATACCACTAGTATTCTGTTTTGATCCAGATGATTTAATATGCAAGGCTATTCACAATCATAAGAATTTGCTTGACATTTGCAATTGTTTTCATTACATAATGCAGGTATTGGTACCACAACGGATGCCTCTTTCCAGATATGATGACAGTATTTGTTGCCTTAGACAAGTGTGAAAAAGCTAATGGATGCTTGAAGGTGAGATTCAGGTAATTCAGAACTCATTTTGTAGTCAATTACATGTATATTAAATCATGGGAGCTTTCTATTTCAGCGATATTTTCATGCATTATGTTCAAGGTTCTGAAAGGCTCACACAAATGTGGTCGAATACAGCACAGTATGGTCGCTGATCAAATGACAGCAGACATTGAAAGAGTGGAAGAATTGAAGAAGAAATTGGACTTGATATATGTCGAATTAGACCCAGGTAAATTTGACTTGGGAACTATAAGTTGAAATTTATGGTAGGCAAAAACTAAAACAAGATGTTAAGTTTTTATATACTACTGAGAGGTATGTTAATCAATGTCACAGGGTCGTTTGAAGTCAGTACATCCCAAATTTTATGGTCGCAATAACAATGTAATTAACTAATAAGACCTGTGAATGGGTAAACTGTTGTTTGGCATGTTTCACAACAATTGCGGCCGGGTTTTTTGCACACTGATTTTGACTACGGATTACTTCGTCTTTCCGATCGAGATATTATAGCTGACGGCGGATGTGTCTTGTTGATAGAGGATACTTACTCCTCCAAGGGACCTGGCCTGGAGGTTATAAAACTTGTTTCTATACTCATACTCAAACTTTATGCCGACTCATTTATCTACGCACAGCCATGTTTGTTTTTAGTACAACTCAGAATCAAACTCCAAAGAATACTAAAACCAGCTTGACCATGTACTCCATTTGAGTATAAGAATGATTATATCAAAGTTTCATGAAGATTAGTAATCACCGAGTTTGAGCTTGAGTACGAAAACGTGCTCAAAAAAGTTTTATAACCTCTGATCCCACCTCTATGTCCACCTGATCCCACCTCCGGTGTGTTGAAAAGTCCGTGTTTGTCCGCTTTTAATGTTGTATTCCTGATGGGATTTATGAGAATTATTACTGCTTTGAACTTGGATATCTTATTGAACATAGACATTAACGGTTTCAGCTTCTCCATTGTCAACTTCCCTTTATGTAGCAATATTCAATCAGCACTTGCATATGATTTATATGTCTCTCAACTTATTCGATACGCAAGAGCTTGTTCTGCGTATGATGAATTTTGGAATCGAGGCACGCTACTTACAAACAATTTGTTATTGCAGGGGTTTCAACAGTCACTTTTAAAGGCAGGATTTCGCAAATTATATGATCATTATTACTATTTAGTTTGCCAGTATGGCCTGCTATTGGGTCAAACGCTGTCTGATGTGTTTCATAGCAATTGTTAAGCCGTTGCCGCTACTGATTTTATTACAGATTATTCCGTTTGCCTGATAAAGACAATGGGCTCACGGCCGGTGTGACCGGTCGACAGGAGGTGTTTACTCCTCCTAAGCACTTTGGTGTGTCCAAGGGTCCGTGTTTGCCCAAGTCTCGTTTTGTATTCCATTTGGAACTTACTAGATTGATCACTGTTCGCTATATTTGCCTTTACATTACTGCTTGTTGTCTTCAGGTTTCCACTAGGCATACATGAAATGTTGCCTGATTGATAAATCTAAAAGTTTCAAAAATTGATATTCTTTAACAAATTAATTGTCAACTTGGTTATAACTATGTAATGAGTACGGTGGATTATCTTTTTAAAAGGTCCAAGGACATTGTATACATTATGTGTGCGAAGACTCTATGGACATATATATGTATCGATCAAGAAGAGCTTAAGGAACTTGGTGCATTTCAGGTCAACAGCCTGAATTATTTGTATAACCCACCTTACTTGATTCCAGGCAGCTCTATTTTTATATTGCATAATGTGTTGTTGGGGATCAGATGGCATAATCACACCTATGTGATACATGTAGATATGGTATTATATTTTTGTTTTTCTAGCCCATTTGATCCCCGCAAGTTTTCTGTTATATAACTTCGTCATTTACATAATAAATGACATTTTTTCAATTCACATTGCTGTCCTGTTTTCACTGCCTTTATCAAGTAACAAGCAAAGGCTACCTGGCACGTTCATATTAACTATGGAACATAAATATCATGTTTTGTATACACTGATGTAAGTTAAGGTTCTGAGTTTGACCAATTTTAAACTGAGGCAAGATATGCTATAGGAGTTTCAATAGTCTCCTTTAAGTCAACAATATGCAAATTATAAAGTCGTTACAAATGTTTAATTTGCAAATACACGCTACATATGCTGTCTGACATATTTCTTGCCAATGTCAAGAAAATGTGTTTTAAAGCTCCTGTTTATTTTTTTTATCAGCCTAGAAAGTTCAGATTCTTTTAGAGACACGTGGATATGGTTCACTTATTGCAGTCCCTTTTTTAAAGAACATCAACTTGTTTTGTATCCTATTTAGGATTTATGAGATTCCTCAAGTTTCATTTCTCATTTCAATATCACCTATTCAGGGGCCATTCAGGATCAGGTTTCATATATAATGTAAACGTATCATATACAAATAGGCGAAGGTAACATCGTGTAAAACGTAATCATAATCCAAAAAACATATACAAAATCGAGTGTAGGGCAACACAGACCTCCGACAAAAGCGAAGGTAGGATCAGGTGCCGTGGAGGAGTAAGCATCCTCTGCTGACCGGTCACACCCGCCGTGAGCCCGTCGTCGAAATAAAGTAAAAGGGATTACCCGCAGTTAAATCTAGTAGGAAAATGACAGTCGAACAAAGGGTATGAAACAAATCAGTCAACATATGACTTAGTGATACTTTGTAATCGCAAACAAGGTCATTATAGCGACCGTAGAATTTGCGTATGCTATTTAGCTATTTTCTAACATTGGACGGGGACTTAATTTAGCGGATGTTCACTCCCCCTGTTGTCCGTCATAATGCATGTCCCTGTTGGCAGTGTATTTGAATTAGCGGAAGCAGCCAAAGTCGCTAAAATAAATCCACAGTAAAATATAATACATTTACAGTACACTATTCATATGTCGGAATGAAGTCATGCCATCCTGGTGAAAATACCTAGTTGTCACTGATCAAGTGTCGAATGAAATTCCGTATTCCATAGTGTTGTAAAATATTATCCTCTTTTAATTTTACATACTAGGAGACGCTCTGATCTTCCATTGTAACCTGCTTCACTGCAATGGACCGAATGAGTCGGATAGACGGCGATGGGCGTACCTTATGTGTTACAACACTCGTAACAATAACCCAGTGAAAGTTCATCACCATCCATGTTACACTCCTCTGCTTAAGGTCTGTTTCATGATACTTCAAACAGACAAAAAACGTTTTGTTTGACGTTCAATTCTATAAGCATTCCACTACTATATTGCTGTTTAAGAAGCCGGTAACTCATTCGGCAACTCGTCGTTCAAGCATTCCGTAATGAATGTAATATCACTGATTAAGGATTCTGTAACGAACAATGAATGTCATTCTATTATTATGGAAAGTTTCCTTCTCGTTAATGCTCGTGAAACTGCCCAAAATTTACATTACAAATTGATAAGTATGTGTATTTTTAACGAACATCTTATACCATTGTTTGAGGTATATCTTTGTTGTGTGATTCTGTAATAATAATATCAGTTTTTGGAGGATTCTGAACCAAATGCGGCATATCATTTCATTTCAAAACGAGTGTGGGATATTATTTCAAATTAGCGAAAGCAGCTCAAAATAGTGCTATTTAAACCCCAAAAAGCCTCGTTAGAAAAGTTGAATCATTGTTTGAATATAACAGAAGAATTACATTCTGTAAATGTTATTTTCCTATCCACAGGTTCCAAATTCTGCCATCAAAGAATGTGAGAACTACACGGATTTTACAGGGAAACTATTCATGGACAAAACAGAAATTTCTACATACTGATTCATGGAGTAAATTTTAGGAATATATGTACAAAATATAATTGCTAAGATGCAGGAGGATGTATTAGATGGAGTGGGATAGAATATTAACAGAAGTATGCACATCAATCATATGCATTTTCTCAGTTCTTGTTTGCAAAAATTAAAAAGAATTTGATCCATATTGCGTCTTAAAAGGTTCAATGTATCTAGCACGAACGTTTGGAGAACTCAATCCCCACCAAGAATGCCAGCTCGCTTCCAAAATGGCATCTGACTGATCTTGTCAGCTAAGACACCTAATAGTTGAACGAGAGAGAGAGAGAGAGAGAGAGAGAGAGAGAGAGATCGAGAGAGAGAGATCTTTAAATTACTAGTGTAGTCAATGTTTTAAAAGTTACAATGATATCTATTGCAGGACACTGATACATAATCGAATTTGGAAAAAATAAATTAGGCTAGTTTTCGTGGTTTATCAATGTTGTGTTGAGTTGTTATTTCAAGAATGTGGTTTCTACCAATCGTAGATTTTGTTGAGATTTGGAATTAGTTGGATAGGTCTATACACAAACTCCATGAAAAGAGCAGGTACATGAAGAGTGAAAATCAGCCCCGTGAAATGCCCAACATTAAAATGAAGTTTCAACGAATTATTTTCTGCACAGATGATAGTTTATGTATGATAGTTTATAGTAAATTTTTCCTTTTGCTTTTATTTTAGTATTATGTCCTCCCATTGGCGTTACTATCATTAGAATATTTAGTTTCTATGAATCCTGTTGACAAAAGAACTGGGGATTGTCGACTTATTTGCGAACGGTTTATTTTACTTCGTCTCTACCTTCATTTCTTAAGTTGTATTATTACTGCATCGGAATGAATTGCTTTTTTCCATTCCCCCCCCCCCCAACATCAATTCACAGCACCTCGTGTCCAACCTTCAAATGTTTTCCAAATCGACGGCTGTATTGACAAATTTGAAAATTAAAAATTTGTTGGTAAATATGACCTGCAAGTACAAATACCTTAAAGAGCCTATGAATTCTTTACAATTTTGCTCCTGATAAGCTTTTCCAGTACAAATGCCTTTTAGCATAATAAACCCGCTTCAGCGACATAACACAGGATGATTTACGCCCTTCTTCATTACCTTCAACGACGCAACTTTGTTATGAAAAGATGAAGATAACGAACAGTGATCAGTCTCATAAGCCTTATGCGGAATACAAATTAAGAGCTGGGCAAACACTAAAAGAAAAAGTGTGATAAATATAAATAATGCTTCTATTCCCTTGCTTACATATTCATTCAGGAAAATTAAGCTTTGATTGTCATTTAAGCTCCTTTATAGAGGGTGTTGTGTAAATGCATTTTTTACTTCTATGTTTACAACCTTCTTTTGCCCAACTATGCAAAGATGAAAAGGCGAAGATAATAAACAGTGATCAATCTTGTAAGATCCAAACATAATACAAAATAAGAGTTGGGCAAGCACTGATCGGTCTGACCGGTTGCGGTGGCTCAGTGGCAGAGCTCTCGCCTCGTCGTCGAGATCGGGAGGTCGTGCGTTGGAGCCCCGTGCTAGCACCCGACCGCGTCAAACCTAAGAGTTAAAATAGGTAGTGAGTGCTCCTTCGCCAATAGCTCGGCATTTTGAATTGAGAATCACGGGTCTTTTGGATATGACCTTAAAAACGGAGGTCACGTGTCGCAGCATGTGTCTAAATTTGCAGCCCTTCAACGGCAATTTTGTCTCAATATGAGTGAAATATTCTCAACAGGCCGAAAAATGAACAAATAATAACAACATAATCAAAACAATATTCCAAAAGCGCTTTCCTTGTAAAACAAACTGAAACAAAAATCATTAAATGCATAAAAGAGCATAAATTACATGTAGTGCAAGACTGGTGTTAACATAGTAAACTTAAAGAGTATAGGCAAAACGATAAAAAGATTACTGTATATAAATTGGCGAAGTAAACAATGTGTTAAACGTAATCTTAGTCCCAATATCGAATACATGTAATGTATTATAATGCGATCTATTTAAAATTAACCTGTAAAAACAACTCTTTACATTAAGACATAATAACAAGTTATATGCAAATTTATGCTATCAGTTGAACTTTTTTAAAATAGAGATCCGAAGGAAAGGCAGGTTCAGACGGTCAATGAGGATAATTATACACAATTTACATAAAATTTGTCTTCCAAAATCGTGTTTGTTTGTCAACATCTTCATCATAGCCATGAAATCACGTGCAAAGGTCAGAACAACAAGATTTCCAAATTGTATTTCAAAAGCATTCAATATATCGACAAACATTAATGGTGAATCAATTGAGACAGCAAGCACAAATAAGAAAGAACAAACAATTTCGTCGTAAAATCATTTTATGACCGAATCCGACAGCTGTTAGTGAGTCATGAAATATGTAAACATAAACAAATCTCGAGTCTAATTTTGGAAATGAATAGATTTAAGTACTTTTTGAAGTTTGCTGCCATGTTTTACACGATCAAATACTTTACTGTTTTTCATTGAATATCCAACAACAACCATATA